>OY731401.1:32012565-32130770 GCA_963425845.1 Sphenostylis stenocarpa | reverse complement strand
CCTAAGGTGTGTGGACCAAGAAGAAGCCTGAACCTTGATAAAGGAAATCCACAAAGGGACTTTTGGAACCCACGCACCCGGGCATGTCATGGCAAAGAAAATCCTTAGAGCAGGGTATTTTTGGTCCACAATGGAAGCCGATTGTCACCAATATGCGAAGAAGTGTCACAAGTGCCAAGTATACGCCGACAATATTCATGTGCCGCCCGCACCTCTCAATAACCTGGCTACACCATGGCCATTTTCTATGTGGGGCATGGATGTCATCGGACCCATCGAACCCAAAGCATCTAATGGCCACCACTTCATTTTGGTAGCAATTGATTATTTCACCAAGTGGGTTGAGGCGGCGTCATATGCGCACGTGACCTGGAAAGTGGTGACAACCTTCATCAAGAAAGACATTATATGTCAGTACGACGTCCCTCATGAGCTCATTACTGATAATGGGACCAATCTCAATAATAAAATGATGGAGGAATTATGCCAAGACTTCAAAATACAACACCACAATTCCTCTCCGTACCGACCAAAGATGAATGGTGCAGTAGAGACAGCCAATAAGAATATCAAGAAAATCATCCAGAAAATGATTGTGACCTACAAAGATTGGCATGGAATGCTTCCCTTTGCCCTACATGGCTACCGAACGACGGTGCGAACCTCCACAGGAGCTACCCCGTTTTCCCTCGTATACGGAATGGAAGCCGTATTACCAGTAGAGGTCGAAATACCCTCCCTACGAGTTGTCATGGAAGCAAAATTGACAGAAGCTGAATGGATCCAAAACCGGTACGATCAGTTGAACCTAATCGAAGAAAAATGGTTGGACGCCATATGTCGGGGGCAAGCTTATCAGCGGAAAATCAAGAAAGCCTACGACAAGAAGGTCAATCCACGCACTTTCCAAGAAGGGGATCTGGTGATAAAGAAACTGCTTCCAGCCCAGAAAGACAAAATCGGGAAATGGGCAGCAAACTACGAAGGACCCTTTGTGGTCAAGCGAGCCTTCTCAGGGGGAGCCCTTATCCTCACCAATATGGATGGAGAAGAACTCCGATACCCTGTCAACTCAGATGCTGTGAAAAAATATTACGCCTAAAGACATTGCTCATGACCCGTCAGGATGAAAACTCGCAAAGAGCGTCCTGGGCAAAAGATAGGGTCTACATCCCTTGCTAGGACACGTCCTAGGCAAAAATTAGAGGTTAAAAAAAAAAAAAAAACAAAGGAGAACAATGATTACCTTAGCCGAAAGCCGCAAAGGCAACTAAGGTAATACCTTCACAAAAGCAAGCAGACTTTGCATAGTCTTCACTCCGGGTTCGAGCATCTCAATTGAAGTAACCAGGAAAAACGGGGAAACAAAGATCACAGACATGATTGTGGCACCCTCATACAGTTTAGCCAACCCTGGCCAGCCTTGCTTACAAATTCTTTTGTAAATCCCCATGTAAAAATAAACCATCTGTTTATATCAATAAAATTGTCTTTCCTTCTCTATTACCTATTTGTGTGAATGCCTCTGTATTAATGAAATATGAGCATGCATAAAACAAGCAATTCAAGAAAGCATAAAAACGAGACAAATGACACCAACCAGGATCAAGCAAAAAGTACAAGGCAGCCTGCTAGATCGAAAACCCGCAAAGGGCGGTCTAGGCAAAAAATAGGGTTAAAACAAAAAGTGCAAAAGAATAGAACAAAAAAGGAGAAAGTACCAGTCACTTTCTAAATGCTCTCAAGCTAAAACAACTTGCATCAACAGCATCCACACACAAGTAGTCGCACAAAATGACTTTGTCAAAAATGAAAGAAAGTACTCCAGATAAAAAACCAAAAAATGAAAAGCATTCATACATATAAGGAGATTAGCTCCATGGTTGTGATTGTAAACAGGATCGTCAAGACCAACTCTCCAAATAATGCCCCCGAGAAAGCAGAGCTAGTCGTCAATCAAGCGACTCATCAAAGTAGGAGCTTCTAGAAATCAAAGGCTCCAATCATCATTTTTCTACCCAATAAAGGAGGGTACGATCATCCAACACCATAAAAGAAAAGCCGATGGAAAGGCCTAGTCATCTCCAAAAGGATCCCTGAAGGCAACACAAAATTTATTATCATGGCTCAACGTCGCCGTCAAACGAAAGCCTTCTCCACACTCCCCAACAGAGAATAAAGGTTTCAAGAGCCCATCATCATCAACAGTCAAAAGAGTCCAAACCATCAAGGGCTCAATAAAGGGAAAGAAAAAAGCCAACGTAACAAAAAAGCTTAAAAAGGAAAAAGGCATACGCTCAATAAGAAAAGCCAAAATCCTAAATCACGAGAAAAAAGAGATAAAACCGCGAGAAAAAGGCAGGATTAAGCCATCACCTCAACAAAATTTCGACTACCAAAATAGGAGTCGAACAAAACTAGGACCCATCTGACCAACCAGCAAGGATCGGATGATCACCACCAAAAGAACAAAAACAAAGAATCCCCGGCAATCAACAAAGCTGGAAGAAACACCAACAAAATCCCCGGCGCGACCCGGATGACCATTCAAGAAATTCAAATACAAACTACCAAATACACAAAATCACTCCCCAGAGAGCCGGCGCGTGATCAGAATCAGTAAGCCGCCACCACAGCCAAAGGATCAGCTACCGCAAGAAGGGGCATCCAGAGGCACATAACCAGACGGGGGTTCATACTCGTCAGCCAAGGGGTCAGCTACCACGTCAAAGGAGCATCCCGAGGTTTCACATCGGCGCATGATCAGAATCGGTAAGCCACCACCACGGCCAAAGGATCGGCTACCGCAAGATGGAGCATCCGGAGGCTTAACACCCGGATGGGGGTGTGTACTCATCGGGCCTTACAAAAGGGGGCTTACCGGACGGGGGTTCATACTCGTCAAACACCGAGATGGGGTGTGTACTCATCGAGGCCTTACGAGAGGGGGCTTACCGGACGGGGGTTCATACTCGTCAAACACCGGATGGGGGTGTGTACTCATCGGGCCTTACGAAGGGGGCCTACCGGGTGGGGGTTCATACTCGTCAAACCAGATGAGGGTTCGTACTCATCAACTGAAAGGGTCAGCTACTGCGTCAAAGGAGCATCCCAGAAGCGCACAACACAACATTTCCCCAGAGGATCACCTGCCGCAAAGACAGAATATCTGAAGGGCAATCGGGCAAGAGGGTCAACTCCTTTACCCTCCAGTCGATCACCTTGGCACAAAAGGCCAGTAGTCGACTGGTCGGGTAAAGGGGGGGTAGCTGTAGACCCCAAATCTTGCCCAGCCTCCAAATAAAGAGCAGAAGACCTCTTATTTGAAGATGGACGAAGCCTAACAAGCCATTAGGAGAGACTATTAGGCCCCATACTAGGATAGGAGGGAGTTTCTGTACCAAAAAATAAGTTATCTCGCCTTATTGGGACGAAACCGCCGTCTGGACTTCCCAGACCGCCGTCTCGCCTCAGGCAAGTGGCGAGACCGCCGTCTCGCTTGACGAGACGGCGGTCTCGCCACCTGCGAAGGATGAGACGGCGGTCTCATTTCCCCAGACGACGGTCTCGCCGCGTTTGACAGGGCGAGATGGCGGTCTCGTTGGACGAGACGGCGGTCTCGACCCTGTCAGACGAGACCGGCGGTCTCGCCACCTGACAGCGCGAAAACCTATAAATAGGGGTCCTCCCCCCCTCATTTCCACACACCACAAGCTTTAGCTCTCCCTTCTCTCTAAAAACTTCTCTCTAGAATCCCTCCGACGCATTTCTGGAGTTTCTGAGTGTCTTTGAGAGCATTTTTCGGCGTTTAGAAAAGTTTCAGACATCTTGTAGAGTGAAGGGCTGCCAAAAAGCACCCTCTTTTCAAAGAAATATAAAAACAAAGCTTGCTTCAGAGGTTTAATTTCTCCCTCTCTACTTTTATTGCTTTAATTTAAATTATGCAATAGACTAGGGCCATGTAGTCGTAACTTTAAATTCTGCACAATAAAAAGGGCAAAAGAGTATTTTCCAATTTATTTATTAACATAAAAAGCTGGCCCATCATAGGGAACCCGAAAGGGGCGTAGTAAAGGAACTAATACTTCCTTTACCACGTAACTAACTCCCTTACCCAACTCTGGTTCTAATGACCAAAGTTGGTTTTCGAAAACCAACGCCTTTTAAAAACCTTTTCTGATGTTTCCGGTAAAAACGTCGGTGGCAACTCCATAGAACCTAAAATAAATAAGTCCTTGGGTTAGCCCGGTTATCGGACAACCCAAGGACACCTTTCGAAAGCCTCGCCCCTAGGTTAGCCCGGTTATCGGACAACCTAAAGGCGTTGTAACCACCCATAAAAAACGCGAAAACAAGAGGGTCGAAAAAACCATCGCGTCGCTCCGACCGACCTTCTCTCTTTTGAGACGGCGGTGACACCCCCCATCAGGCTGGTAGTGCGACTTACTGATCCTGCTCGAGCGCAGATCAGGCGTAACGCGTGCGCAGGTTGATAGGTATAAACCCCTATCAGGCTGGTACAGTCCGCTGCGTAGGACTGGTGGTAGTGGCGGCTTACTGCTCGGGTAGCTCATGCGCCGATTCCTTGGGGAGTGATTTTTGTGTTGGTAGATGTACTTGGACCTTTCTGAATGGTCATCCGGGTTGTGCCGGGGATTTTGTGGGTGCTCATTCATCTTGCTTGTTTGCTGGGGATTCTTTGCTTTTGTCCGACTCTTGCTGACTAGTCGGATGAGTCTTGTTTTTTTGTTCGACTCTGACTTGGTAGTCGAAGTTTTGTTGGTTGAGGTGATGGCTTGTCTTAATCCTGCCTTTTTCTCGCGGTTTAGGATTTTGGCTTTTTTTATTGAGCGTATGCCATTTTTCTTTTTTTAAGCTTTTTTGGTTATGCTGACTTTTTCCTTTCCTTTTGTTGAGCCATGATAATAAATTTTGTGTTGCCTTCAGGGATCCTTTTGGAGATGACTAAGCCTTTCCATCGGCTTTCCTTTTATGGTGTTGGATGATCGTACCCTCCTTTATTGGGTAGAAAAATGATGATTAGAGCCTTTGATTTCTAGAAGCTCCTACTTTGATGAGTCGCTTGATTGACGACTAGCTCTGCTTTCTTGGGGGCATTATTTGGAGAGTTGGTCTTGATGATCCTGTTTTTAATCACAATCATGGAGCTAGTCTCCTTATATGTATGAATGCTTTTCATTTTTTGGTTTTTTATCTGAAGTAATTTCTTTCATTTTTGACAAAGTCATTTTGTGCGACTACTTGTGTGTGGATGTTGTTGATGCAAGTTGTTTTAGAGCATTTAGAAAGTGACTGGTATTTCCTTCTTTTTGTTCTCTCGTGACTTTTCTTTTTGTACTTTTGTTTTAACCCTATCTTTTGCCTAGACCGCCCTTTGCGGGTTTTCGATCTAGCAGGCTACCTTGTACTTTTTACTTGACCCTGGTTGGTGTCATTCGTCTCGTTTTTATGCTTTCTTGAATTGCTTGTTTTATGCATGCTCATATTTCGTTAATACAGAGGCATTCACATAAGTAGGTAATAGAGAAGGAAAGACAATTTTATTGATATAAACAGATGGCTTATTTTTACATGAGGATTTACAAAAGAATTTGTAAGTAAGGCTGGTCAGGGTTGGCTAAACTGTGTGAGGGTGCCACAATCATGTCTGTGATCTTTGTTTCCCCGTTTTTCCCGGTTACTTCAATTGAGATGCTCGAACCCGGAGTGAAGACTATGCGCAGTCTGATTGCTTTTGTGAAGGTATTACCTTAGTCGCCTTTGCGGTTTTCAGCTAAGGTAATCATTGCTCTCTTTTGTGTTTTTTTTTCTTTTTTTTTTTCTTTTTTTTTCGACCTTTGGCTTTTGCCTTAGGACGTGTCCTAGCGAGGAATATAGACCCTATCTTTTGCCCAGGACGCTCTTTGCGAGTTTTCATCCTGACGGGTCATGAGCAATGTCTTTAAGCGTAATATTTTTTCACCGCATCTGAGTTGACAGGATATCGGAGCTCTTCTCCATCCATATTGGTGAGGATAAGGGCTCCTCCTGAGAAGGCTCGCTTGACCAAAAAGGGTCCTTCGTAGTTTGCTGTCCATTTCCCGATTTTGTCTTTCTGGGCTGGAAGCAGTTTCTTTACTACTAGATCTCCTTCTTGGAAAGTGCGGGGATTGACCTTCTTGTCGTAGGCTTTCTTGATTTTCCTTTAGTAAGCTTGCCCCCGACATATGGCGTCCAACCATTTTTCTTCGATTAGGTTCAACTGATCATACCGGTTTTGGACCCATTCAGCTTCTGTCAACTTTGCTTCCATGACAACTCGTAGGGAGGGTAGTTCGACCTCTACTGGTAGTACGGCTTCCATACCGTATACGAGGGAAAAACGGGTAGCTCCCGTGGAGGTTCGTACCGACGTTCGGTAGCCATGTAGGGCGAAGGGAAGCATCTCATGCCAATCTTTGTAGGTGATTACCATTTTTTGGATGATTTTCTTGAAATTTTTATTGGCTGCCTCTATTGCATCGTTCATCTTTGGTCGGTACGGAGTGGAATTGTGGTGTTGTATTTTGAAGTCTTGGCATAATTCCTCCATCATTTTATTGTTGAGGTTGGTCCCATTATCAGTAATGAGCCTATGAGGGATGCCGTACTGACATATAATATTTTTCTTGATGAAGGTGGTCACCACTTTCCGAGTCACATGCGCATATGACGCCGCCTCAACCCACTTGGTGAAATAGTCGATTGCTACCAAGATGAAACGATGGCCGTTAGATGCTTTGGGTTCAATGGGTCCGATGACATCCATGCCCCACATAGAAAATGGCCATGGTGTAGCCAGATTACTAAGAGGCGCGGGCGGCACATGAATATTATCAGCATAGATTTGGCATTTGTGACACTTTTTGGCGTATTAGTGACAATCGACTTCCATTGTGGACCAAAAATACCCTGGCCTAAGGATTTTCTTTGCCATGACATGCCCGGGTGCGTGGGTCCTAAAAGCTCCTTTGTGGATTTCTCTTATCAAGGTTCAGGCTTCTTCTTGGTCCACACACCTTAAGAGAGTGGATTCGGGGCTCTTTTTGTAGAGGGTTCCTTCAATCAATGTGAACCCTGCGGCCCTCTTGCGAATAGTTCGCTTGTCATTGTTGTTGATTCCCTCGGGATATTCGCCCCTCATGAGGTACTGCTTGATGTCATGATACCAGGGGTTTTGATCGCGCTCGCTGTTTACTGCCATGCAAAAAGCTTGTTTGTCATGCAGCTTAACTTGAATAATTGGCATCTCATGTTCATGATCTAGGGCAAACATGGATGATAGGGTGGCAAGGGCGTCTGCAATTTGATTGTCTTCCCGAGGGATATACTGGAAGGTGGCACTTTCCATTCTTGAGACCAAGTCCCGGATGTATTCTAGATATGGGATTAACTTGGAGTTTCGGGTTTCCCATTCACCTTTAAGCTGATAGATGACAAGAGATGAGTCACCGAATATTTTGAGCTTAGTGACCCCATGATCTAAAGCCGCTTGGATCCCTAGCGCACATGCTTCGTATTCGGCCATGTTGTTGGTACAATCGAAATTAAGCCTGGCCGTTACAGGGATGTGTTTCTTTTCGGGGGATATCAAAATAGCTCCTATCCCGTGTCCAAGCATGTTTGAGGCCCCATCGAAAAACATAGTTCATGCTTCTTCTTTGGTCTCTTCGTGTTCGATATGCATGATATGCTCATCGGGAAAGTCATCTTGTAAGGACTGATATTCGTTTGTTGATCCGTGGGCTAGATAATCCGCTAGGGGACTTCCTTTAATAGCTTTCTGGGTGACATGAATGATATCAAATTTTGAGAGGAGAACCTGCCACCTAGCTATTCTTCCAGTTAAAATGGGCTTTTCGAAGAGGTATTTGATCGGGTCCATTTTGGAGACCAACCATGTCGTATGCCGAGCCATATATTGTCTGAGACGCTGAGTGACCCACACCAATGCGCAACAGGTTTTTTCGAATGGTGTATAGCGGGTTTCGTAGTCTAAATTTTTTTTACTGAGATAGTAAATGGCTCGTTCCTTTTTCCCAGTTTCATCATGTTGGCCGAGCACACATCCCATGGACTCTTCAAGTATTGATAAATATAGGATTAGAGGCCTCCCTTCAACGGGTGGTACTAATATCGGCGGATTGGTTAAACAAGTCTTGATCTTATCAAATGCTTGTTGGCATTCTTCGTTCCACACCGTTGGTTGGTTTTTGCGCAACAGTTTAAAGATAGGGATACATTTATCCGTTAACTGCACGATGAAACGGGCGATGTAATTAATTCGGCCTAGAAAACCTCTGACCTCTTTTTCTATGCTTGGTGGAGGCATTTCCAAGATTGCCTTGGTTTTGTCGGGGTCCACCTCAATTCCTCTTTCACTGACAATGAACCCTAGGAGTTTTCCTGATCGTACTCCGAAAGTACATTTTGCCGGGTTCAGTTTGAGCTGATACTTTCAGAGTCGGTCAAAGAGCTTTTTGAGATATTGAATGTGTTCCATTTCATTCCTGGACTTGGCAATCATGTCATCCACATACACCTCTATTTCCTTGTGGATCATGTCGTGGAACAGTGTGACCATATCCCTTTGATAAGTAGCCCCTGCATTCTTCAATCCAAACGGCATTACATGATAGCAAAAGGTGCCCCATGGTGTGATAAAGGAGGTTTTTTCTCTATCCTCGATGGCCAACTTGATTTGGTTGTACCCCGCATACCCGTCCATGAAGGAATATAGCGTATTGGTAGTGGTATGGTCTACCAGCGTGTCTATATGTGGTAGGGGAAAGTCATCCTTTGGACTTGCTCGATTGAGGTCCCTATAATCCACACACACCCTGACTTTCCCGGTCTTTTTAATGACGGGTACTATGTTGGCCAACCATTCTGGGTATTTGGATACTACCAGGAAATTGGCATCTAATTGCCTTTGCACTTCCTCCTTTATCATTAAGGACCAGTCCGGTTTGATCCTCCTGAGTTTTTGTTTCACAGGTCGGAACCCCTCTTTTAACAGCAATCTATGCTCCACTATGCTCGTGTCGAGCCCAGACATGTCATGATAAGACCAAGCAAACACATCCATATACTCCTTCAGAAGTTGTACCAATTCTTCCCTTATGCTGCTTTTTATTTGGGTGCCGATGTTCACCTTTTTCTCCTCATCCTCGTTTCCCAAATTAATGGTTTCTATTTCCTCCTGTGCGGTTGTATGATACATGTTTCCTTTTTCAGCATTCTTTGCATGTCCGGAGAAATGGTCTCCTGCTCACTGTCGGACTCGACCCATTCGCTTTCCGTTTCCGGGGTCCACGGAGATTCATCAATCACATACATGATGTGTTTTAGGTTCTATTTTAGTCATTGATTTTATTATTCGATTTATTTTTGGAAGAATAATAAATGGAAGAGGGAAAAGAATGAATATGACAAAATGCCTCGTATATTAATGAAAATGAGAATGTATGTACAAGCCCTTTTAATCAAAATTCTTGCGGCCACGGGCAGGGACCGCAGGAGATGTAGAGAAAAGCTTAAAAAAAAGGACACCCTATGGCTGATCCTCCTAGTCCCCCCTTTTTACTACTCCGGCTTTGATAGAGGTTTGGTGTCGACATCGGAAGCGGAGGCGTCGAAAGTTATCCACCCGGCGTCGATTAATTCTTGAACCCGATACTTGAGGGTCAAGCAATTCTCTATAGAGTGTCCGGGTGAACCTGAATGGTAAGCGCATTTCTCGTTTGGCTTGTACCATTCGGGGTAGGGAGGCTCCAACTGTTTCTTGGGAGGAGCGTAGGTTAGGAGCTTGGCTTCCAACAGCTGAGGCAGCAACATTCCATAGGAAGTGGAGATTGGAGTGAACTTCCTCTCTTTCTTGCGGTGCTGCCTGGCCGTTTGTGGGGCAGAAGAAGGGGTGGCGAAGTTGATTGCATGCACAGATTCGTCCTTCTTCTTTCCGGCAGGCTTCTTGAATGAGACCCCAGCTTGGGAAGACTGTGCTATCTTCCCGCTTCTCAGCCCCTGCTCTACTCTTTCCCCCACAGTGACTATGTCCGAAAAGAGATTGGAGGTACTGACTATTGCCTTATCATAGTACGCTCCTGTCAACGAATCGATGAACATAGCCACTGTCTCCTTGTCCGTCAAAGGAGGCTCTATCTGGGCTGCCATTTCCCTCCACCTCTGGGCTCCTGAGATCTGACCTGTCGAGGGTCAGATCGATGTTGTATCGGTAACGACGGAGAAAAGCGTCTGAAAGTGATCCTAGCAAAGATCTCAGTGATTTGATGAAGTCAAAGATAAAGTCAAAGGTCAACTCTGCAACAGTCAAACAAGTCACTCAGAAGAATGGAGCTGAAGACTTAGTGTGTCTTAACAGAAAGCTTAGGTAAAACCACTTTACCTTTTCCACTCGCATAAAGCTTCTTCACTCATCTTGCAAAATGCCTCAAAAACAGTTTTTAACAAATAAAAAACAAAAGCATTTTGGCAAAGAATTTTCTTAAACAAGTTATTAACCGATATAGGTTTGAAAGAATCAATTTAAAACACTTAGAATGTTTTAAAAAGTGTTTTTACAATATTTTAATCGATACAAACTTCTTTTAATCGATTAAAACTCTTTATGACCGATTAGAATTCGAATATAATAGGTCAGAATGCAATATAATCGATCAGATCTTATATATGAGCGATCAGAACTATTTTAATCGATTAAAACACGTTTAAATCGATTAAAATTACTTTGATGTCAGGATGATCGATCAGAATGAGATTATGACCGATCGAAGTTGGATATGATCGATCGAATTGAATTATGACCGATCAGATCTATTTCAATCGATTAAAACGTATTTCAATCGATTAAAATAACTTAGAAAATCTTTTCAATCGATTAAAACAAACTTTCAATCGATTAAAATGACTTGAAAATATATGTGCAGTTTTTCAATCGATTGAAACGACTTTATATCAGCCTAAAATAACTTCGAAAGTTTTATAAGAAGGTTTTTAAACAAATCAATCGATTAATACGCGATTCAATCGATTGTTTTATACTTTGAAAATGTTTGTAAAACGTTTTAACTGATAAAAACGTGGTCGTATCAACTAAAACATTTTCTCGTTAAAGATCAAGAACGCATTAATGGGTTGAAAGGACTTTTAACAGATTATAACGGCTATTTCAACGCATTAAAACAAACTTTCAACAGATTAATTAATGCAAGCAGATTTGAAAATACTCTTTTATAAACAGAATTGCTTGAAACTTTTAAACAGAGATTGAATATCGGTTTTACACAATTCAAGCAATCAATACAAGCAACTATTAGCATACTTTTTCCAAGAAAGATACACAACTGTTTTTGTGAACTTCTTTTGAAATCTTTCTTGAGGCACTTTGCATTTCTTTGAAGAAGAAACCGACTGTGGATTGGTGTAATCCGGTTTGAGCTTTCTTTGTTTCTTCTTTTAAATTTCTATTCATTCATTTGTACTTGTTTTGTACCTGGAATTTGGGTACAAGTTTTCTCAAGTTGTTGTAGAAAGTTGCCAAGAACTCGGAATTTGGTTCTTGGTGGGAAGGTTATAAGCAAGAGCTGGAATTTGGTTCTTGTGTGTGGTGCCTGGAATTTGGGCACCGGTTTCTCTGCATGCTGGAATTTGGTTGCAGAGGTTTCCAAGAGCTGGAATTTGGTTCTTGGTGGAGAGTTAGAATAGGTGTAAGAGGGTGAGTCTCAGAAACATCTATTCTAGTGGAACCCACTGGAATTTGGCTGGAGACTCGGACGTAGCCCCGGTATTGGGTGAACCAAGTATAAAATTACCTGTGAAATCTTTCCTAACCTTTCTCTCTTTAATTTCGATTGCTGCGCTTATATTGTTTGATTGCTTGGTAATTCAAAAGATTTTTAGAAACTTAATTTTCGAATTAGATAATCTGTGTATTGCGAAAAACTTTCAAAAATCAATTCACCCCCTCTTGATTTAAAACTACTTTTCTAACAATTGGCATCGGAGCAAGGTGCTTGAAAGTTATTCAAGTCTCTTGATCCATGGCCGAGAACAGATTACCGTTTTCCGAGGGGGCATCTATTAACAGCACCTCCACTATTCCGTGGAACAGATTATCCTTTCTGGAAAATTAGGATGAAAATCTTCATTGAATCCATCGATGTAAATGCTTGGGATGTTATTACTAATGGTCCTTTAATTACGTATAAAGGATGGTCAAGCTTGAATGAAGAAGAAAAGAAGAAAGTTCAAAGTGACTCGTAATGCAAAAAATATAATTACTTCTGCTCTTAACATGGATGAATTTTTCGTGGTGTCCCAAGTGCAATTCCGCCAAGGAGATGTGGGATGTTCTTGAGGTCACTCATGAAGGGACTCGCAGATGTTAAAAGAGCCGTAAAACACACTTTGATAAGAGAGTATGAGCCGTTTAAAATGCGGAATGGTGAAAGCATCGCAGATGTGCGTAAACGCTTCACGCACATCATCAACCATTTAATGGGCCTAGGTAAGACCTTTGATAAGGAAGAATTAAATATTAAAGTGTTGAAATGTCTTGACAGGTCCTGGCAACCAAAAGTCACCGCAATATCGGAATCAAAAGATCTCGTCCACCATGACAACAACCTCATCGTTTGGAAAACTCGGAGAACATGAAATGGAAATCACAAGATTCAATGAGCAAGAAGTCTCGAGAAGAAGAACAGAAGCATTGCACTTAAAGTTGAAGAAAATCAAGAATCGAAGAAGATAATGAGAACCTTGGACCGCTTGTTAGGAAATTCAACAAATTCCTCAAGAAAAAGATCCAAGACAAGGAAAGACACAAAAGGTATGAGAAAAGAACTGATTCTTCTAACTTTAAATGTTATGGTTGTGGCAAACAGTGGCCATGTTAAAATGGAATGTCCGAGAAAGAAATAAACAAAGTGAAAAGAAAGAGGAAAAATCAAAAAGAAGAGCCTACATAGCCTGGGATGATAATGATACGTCATCAACAGATAACTCGAAAATGAAGAAGCCAATCTTTGCTTAATGGCGAGTCAAAATCCACAAACCAGCCAGGTAAGTTCTAGCTCCTCTTCAAATATAGTTAACTATGATGCATTACAAGAAGCATTTAATGAAATGCATGAGGAGGCTAAGAAACTTCAAAAAGAAAATAATAGGCTAAAAGGATTAAATAACTCGGCTAGTTAACAAGGTTGATTCTCCGGAAAAACAGATTAGTGAAAATGAAACCGATAATGAATTCTTGAAACCGATTCATGATAACTCCGATTGTAAATGCAATAAACCATGCAAAAACTGTTCGAATTGCAAAAGAAAATTGAATTCTTATCTCAAACTGTTTCAAAGTTCACTCAGGGGCAAGCCAATCTAGATGTATTACTTGGATCTCAAAAATTAATTTTTGACAAATCTGAATAGGATTTAAATCTAGATCCAAGTAAAACAAAAATAAATAGGAATTCATACTCTACAATCAAATGTTTTTACTGCATGAAGAAAGGGCATTCGAGAAAATACTGCAGAATTAAAAAGTATGCTATTCCTAAAGGGAGAATGAAATGGGTTCCAAAGATTAATTCTTTTCAAATAACATGATCAGACCCAATAATTATAAAGGGTACCGTAACAATTCTTAATTTATTTTGCAGGAACAAGTCCGGGAATCCCTTGAAGATCGAGTCGCTAAATCAGGTTCCGAGTATTTAAACTAATTGTTTTAATTGATATATAACAATATTAATCGATTAAAATAACTTACGTAAGATCCGTCCGTACCATTTTAATCGATTAAAATATCGAAATAATCGATTGAACTGATCTCGGGATTTTGGTATAAATGTTTTAATCGATTATAATAACTGTATATCAACTAAAAACACTTAGGATCAAAATTAATCGATTCATTTACGTTTTAATCGATTTAAATACTGGTGATATTTTTTTATTACATTCTAGTACCATACAAATCGATTCTTTCATAAAACAATCGATTAATTCACTCGTAGATGTTTTCAACCCAAATGTCAAGAATCAAATTAATAGATAATGAGTTGATTAATCAATTAATTAGGTTCTGAAAACATGATTTACAAGCATCTAATTAAAGTTTGATAGGCCAATTCGATTAAAAAACCCAGTGTCTTTATGATAATCCAGAATCTGGATAATGTGTTTAAATGTCTCTTTGAATTTCAAAAACTTGAAATCCGCTTTCTTCATCAAACCAGGTTCTGAACTTATCATTTCTCAACTTATCATCTTTCTTCCGTTTTCATATTTTCAAAATCTCCTCTCAATTCTCTCTGTAAACATGATCAAAATCATGACTCGGTTCGAGCAAGTCTGTTTCGAAACGTATCCATATTCAATTTTCTTTCAATGGCACAAATTTTTAAATTAGAAAGCGAAGGTCGAACAAATCTTTGAATTGGGAACTCGACCAGTGACATAATGTGGGAAAACTATTACCGTTATTCATGAATGGAAGTGTCTTTTATTTTGACAACAACATAAACATGATTCAAGCTATAGATGTTTACATTTCTCTTAATACTTTACATGGAATGTCTGCGTGGTAATACATTGAAATTCAAAGGAATTATCAAAGAATGGACTCGTAACTTTTCTTATAGACACTAGTTACAAAAAGGTCAAACTGTTAGGACTGAAAACATAGTTTATCAAAGATTTTTTAATAATTGTTTCTCGGTAATAAGTTATTGATTACTAGGAAATCCAATAAACACATGTTTTCATTAAATTTCTTGATATTACATTGCAATATATTTGAAATAATTTTGAGCATGCATTGGTTCAAAACTCTTGGTGAAATTCATTGAACTGTGCAACCTCGATAATTTGCTTTAATCATCAATGTCACGAGGTGACACTGTAAGGAAACCAATCTGGGACAAGCAATTCAAGAATTGAATAACGTGGTACAGGGAATGTATGTTTTATGGTCAGATACAGGGATAAATTTTATATTGTTTTAGAATTTCGGATTGATTGTCATCACCTGTCCTCATTACTAATCATTGCCCACTCTACCGAATAACATTCCTCAAAAGATAATGATGACTGGTTCACTATAAGTGAGAATAACACCCATCATACTACATTAATAAGAATGCGGTTATTTGCTTGGATAATGACAACTGCAGGGTTCAAAATGGGTTGGCTATTATGAAAGAAAATTCCTATCTCAAGTACATCATTAACCTCGTGATTCATGCAATTTATGGTATCATGCATTCTGTGTGGGATTTGGTCAAGTACATGATTATGCCTCCGATGTGTAGTAGAAATTCCAAGCAGTGGTGTCAACCATGGACTCGTAATGCAGTCAATAATAACAAGAAACTGCTAAAAGATTTCTTTTCGTGAAAAGTTTCGTGTTCTGCTGTCGATACAGAGTGACAGCAGCTTGTTGACTCAAATAGTTGATAGAGCAAAATTAGTTCCAAGAAAAAGGAAAGCCTATTATCTTTTGATATTGGTGGGAATCAAATGAATGATCACCAAGCTCGGTGGATAAGCAGCTCAATCGAGGAAATTGGGATGACTAGTTCCCCTCATCATCTTTATCTTCTCGCTTATTTCTATCTTTATATTGTTTGCATGGATCGTGATATTAACTCGGTGTTATACCGAAACATTTGCCTTAATCTTTGGTTAAATATGGGTTAGGATCTAATCTAGATCAGATCGGCGTAAATAGAATTTAAATAGATCCTCGAGAGCTTTAGCTAAATAAGATTTTATTCTGATAGATCTATTAGCTAAGATTTAATCAATATAGTCGTTAGTATTGTTAAAACATCCTTCTAAATGATCAGCTTTACAAAATATGCATTAAACATTACTTCATTTTCAAAACTGATTGTTTTAATCAATACAACATCTTGTTAATCGATTAAATGAACTTATTCAACATGTTTTAATCGATTTAAAATCGAAATAATCGATTATTTTTACTAAAGTTTCATGTTTTCAAAATCTTAAATGTTTTAATCGATTAAACTTTTCTTTCAATCGATTAAAATCATTTACCAAGAACATTTTAACCGATTATGCTCGTTTTTAATCGATTTTTATTCTGGGAAGAAAGATTAAAGGCTTTAGTTAATGGTCGCTTCTGTAACATGCTACTAAAGCGTGATTCCCTTATCTTTACACGTGTTAATTGTATTCATTACAAACGTGTTAATGGAGATAAGTTTGAATCAACTTTAATTGATTATTTTCATGAGTGAAATATTGATTCACTTTGTATTTTCAAAAACTTGAGCATATTTTTCGAAACCTTACATTTTATTCTTTTCTCTTCTATTCCCTATTTTTGATGAAGTCAAAAGGGGAGAAATAGTTGCATCACTTTAAGATAAATTTAAGAGCAACGTTTAGGGGGAGAAATAAGTTTTAGGGGGAGAAATAAGTTTTAGGGGGAGAAACAAAACTTTATTACATTCTTATATTTCTCACCTAACTGCATTATCAAGTGACTTATTTTGCAGAGATTGTTTTTTCAAAATGGTGTTTGTCTTCATCAAATAGGGGGAGACCGAAAGTGATCCTAGCAAAGATCTCAGTGATTTGATGAAGTCAAAGATAAAGTCAAAGGTCAACTCTGCAACTAGTCAAACAAGTCACTCGAAGAATGGAGCTGAAGACTTAGTGTGTCTTAACAGAAAGCTTAGGTAAAACCACTTTACCTTTTCCACCGCATAAAGCTTCTTCACTCATCTTGCAAAATGCCTCAAAAATAGTTTTTAACAAATAAAAAACAAAAGCATTTTGGCAAAGAATTTTCTTAAACAAGTTATTAACTCGATACAGGTTTGAAAGAATCAATTTAAAACACTTAGAATGTTTTAAAAAGTGTTTTTACAATATTTTAATCGATACAAACTTCTTTTAATCGATTAAAACTCTTTATGACCGATTAGAATTCGAATATAATAGGTCAGAATGCAATATAATCGATCAGATCTTATATATGAGCGATCAGAACTATTTTAATCGATTAAAACACGTTTAAATCGATTAAAATTACTTTGAATGTCAGGATGATCGATCAGAATGAGATTATGACCGATCGAAGTTGGATATGATCGATCGAATTGAATTATGACCGATCAGATCTGTTTCAATCGATTAAAACGTATTTCAATCGATTAAAATAACTTAGAAAATCTTTTCAATCGATTAAAACAAACTTTCAATCGATTAAAATGACTTGAAAATATATGTGCAGTTTTTCAATCGATTGAAACGACTTTATATCAGCTAAAATAACTTCGAAAGTTTTATAAGAAGGTTTTTAAACAAATCAATCGATTAATACGCGATTCAATCGATTGTTTTATACTTTGAAAATGTTTGTAAAACATTTTAACCGATAAAAACGTGGTCGTATCAACTAAAACATTTTCTCGTTAAAGATCAAGAACGCATTAATGGGTTGAAAGGACTTTTAACAGATTATAACTGCTATTTCAACAGATTAAAACAAACTTTCAACAGATTAATTAATGCAGCAGATTTGAAAATACTCTTTTATAAACGTAATTGCTTGAAACTTTTAAACAGAGATTGAATATCAGCTTTTACACAATTCAAGCAATCAATACAAGCAACTGTTAGCATACTTTTTCCAAGAAAGATACACAACTCGTTTTTGTGAACTTCTTTTGAAATCTTTCTTGAGGCACTTTGCATTTCTTTGAAGAAGAAACCGATCGTGGATTGGTGTAATCCGGTTTGAGCTTTCTTTGTTTCTTCTTTTAAATTTCTATTCATTCATTTGTACTTGTTTTGTACCTGGAATTTGGGTACAAGTTTTCTGCAACTGTTGTAGAAAGTTGCCAAGAACTGGAATTTGGTTCTTGGTGGGAAGGTTGTAAGCAAGAGCTGGAATTTGGTTCTTGTGTGTGGTGCCCGGAATTTGGGCACTCGGTTTCTCTGCTAGCTGGAATTTGGTTGCAGAGGTTTCCAAGAGCTGGAATTTGGTTCTTGGTGGAGAGTTAGAATAGGTGTAAGAGGGTGAGTCTGTAAAACATCTATTCTAGTGGAACCCAACTGGAATTTGGCTGGAGACTCGGACGTAGCCCTGGTATTGGGTGAACCAGTATAAAATTACCGGTGAAATCTTTCCTAACCTTTCTCTCTTTAATTTCAGTTGCTGCGCTTATATTGTTTGATTGCTTGGTAATTCAAAAAGATTTTTAGAAACTTAATTTTCGAATTAGATAATCTGTGTATTGCGAAAAACTTTCAAAAATCAATTCACCCCCCCTCTTGATTTAAAACTACTTTTCTAACAGCGTCAGCCAGCTGTTTCCAGCTCTGGACCTGCCCTCTCTCTAGCTGCATATACCAGTTGAGAGCTGTGTCCGCCAGACTCTCCTGGAAGCAGTGGATCAGGAGTTTTTCATTCTCAGCATGGGCGGCCATCTTACGACAATACATCGTAAGATGGTTCTTTGGGCAGGTCATCCCGGTGTACTTGGGGAAGTCCGGGATCTTGAATTTGGGAGGGAAATGGATGTTCTTTACTAGGCACATGTCCGCCACCTCCTTGACGTCGAAGTTGTGCCCTTCGACCGCCTTCAGCCTCTCCTCCAGGGCGGAGAGTTGTTGTTTGGACACTTCTGGAGTAAGGATGCGTGCAGTCTTAGCATCCTTCCCGTCAAAAAAGTATTCCTCCTCCTCTTCCTCATGGGGAGGGATATGGTCAGCTTGATTTTCACCCTTGCTTTGTCCCTGGCGTACGACCTCCATTAATTGAGGCACTTGCTCGCGGAGGGTATTGACCTCCGCAGTGAGCTTGCGGTTCTGCTCCTCCAAGTTTTCCATCGCTTTTGCTTTTTGTGCACGAGTACGAGTGGGGAGAGGACCAGCCACTTTCTAGAATGCCCAAAAAGGTTTATTAATGCATGTTTGAGTGCTTAAACTAAAATGGGTATGCTTATGCATGAGAGATTCTGTTTGAATGATGCTGAATGCGCTCTCATTTTTTATTTTCTCTCTTGGTTTTTCTTTACTCATGGTATGATGTAATATGAATGTTTTGACTTTGTCAGACGTTTATTTATTTATTTTCTGGTATTTTTTGTATTTTGATTTGTATTTGATGTTTATTTGCTTATTTTATAGCCTTTTATCTCTTCTGTCGGAACTGCGTGGCTACTTAGCTTGCAAAGAACCTGAAACTAGGCTAGCTAAAAGGCAGACTGTCTGAGATAAAATGCGGCTTTATGCAAAAGAATTTTTAGCGTCCCTTATCTCTTCTGTCGGAACTGCGTGGCTACTTAGCTTACAAAGAACCTGAAACCAGGCTAGCTAAAAGGCAGACTGTCCGAGATAAGGGTGTTTATTTGTGAAAATATTTTTTGGATTTTTTTTTGTTTTTTGTTTTGTTGTTTGTTTATGCTATGCAACAGACAAATGCAACAAACATATGCACACACAATTCAGTCATCCGCGAACAGGCGAGAATTCGTTTTTATCACGAGGTAGGGTTTTCCTGCAGAAAAGTGCATTGGCAAGGGTTGGTTCTAACTGTTCTCACTAGGCTAAGGCCCCCAAGGTGCCCCCATTATAGGGTCCCCACTCTCCAGTCGTCCGACCATGCTTAGCACTAAGGCCATAGTCGGTCTTGTTGCCAAAAGAGGAAGGTTATCACCTTGAGTGGTGGTTTCCGATCACACTGGTGGGCTCAAGGCCCTCACTACAGCAAACCGTACCTGCCACCCACTCCCTATGGTTTTCTCACTTGCCCCCGGGTATAGAGGGAACTGTTGTGTGCAAGGGTTTGTGTACAATTTTTATTTCAAACAATTGAGTAAGTATAAACAAACAACAGTTATTAAAGCCAAGCATTAAAACATGTTATAATACAAGTTAAGGGCAAAAGCGTTATTTTCTTGGTTTACCTATTTTTAAGCCGGCCTATCACTAAATGGGATCAACTCTCGAGGCTTCCCCAGTGGAGTCGCCATCTGTCGCCGCCGTCTAAAAAAGAGAGAAGGCGGTCGGAGCGACGCGATGGTTTCGACCCTTTTGTTTTCGCGTTTTTTATGGGTGGTTACAACGCCTTTAGGTTGTCCGATAACCGCTCTAACCTAGGGGCGAGGTTTTCGAAAGGTCGTCCATGGGTTGTCTGATAACCGGGCTAACCCAAGGACTAATTTTGAGGGGTTCTGTGGAGTCGCCACCGATGTTTTTACCGAAAACATCGGAAAAGGGGTTTTAAAAGGCGTTGGTTTTCGAAAACCAACTTTGGTCATTAGAACAAGAGTTGGGTAAGGGAGTTAGTTACGTGTAAAGGAAGTATTAGTTCCTTTACTACGCCCCTTTCGGGTTCCCTATGATAGGTCAGCTATCTAAAAATATTTAAACCGGTGAAAATAACGTTTTTGCCCTTTTATTATGCGAAATTTAAATTTATGACTACATGGCCCTAATAGCTATTTGCACAATTTATGTAAAGCGGTAAATAGACAAAGAGGAAGAGAAAACCTTCGTAGCAGACTTTTCTATTTAATTTCTTTAACAAAAATGGGTGCTTTTTGGAAGCCCTTCACTTTACACGGCGCTGGAAACTCTTCTAGACGTTGAAAATCGCTCACAAAGGCCATGCAGTGGCGGAGGGATTCTAGAGAGAAGTTTTAGAGAGAAGGGAGAGCAAAAGTTGTATGGTGTGTGGAAATGAGGGGGGGAGGCCCCTATTTATAGGTTTTCGCGCCTAGCAGTGGCGAGACCGCCGTTCTCGTCTGACAGGGTCGAGACCGCCGTCTCGCCAAACGAGACCGCCGTCTCGTCCTGCGCAGGTGGCGAGACCGCCGTCTCGCCAAACGAGACCGTTGTCTCGTCCTTCGCAGGTGGCGAGACCGCCGTCTGGGAAAGCGAGACCGCCGTCTCGCCATTCGCAGGTGGCGAGACGGCGGTCTCGTCCCAAAGAGGCGAGAAAACTTATTTTTTGTACAGAAAACCCCTCCTATCCTAGTATGGGGCCTAATAGTCTCTCCTAGTGGCTTGTTAGGCTTCGTCCATCTTCGAATAGGAGGTCTTCTTCTCTTTATTTGGAGGTCAGGCAAGATTTGGGGTCTACAAGCCAATTATTCAATCCTTTTAGCCTATCATTTTCTTTTTGTAGTTTCTTAGCCTCTTCATGCATTTCATTAAATGCTTCTTGTAATGAATTATAATTCACTAAATTTGAAGAAGAATTAGAACTTACACTGCTGGATTGAAGGTTTTGATTTGCCATTAGACACAGGTTGGCTTCTTCATTGTCAGAATTGTCTGTTGAAGAAGTGCCATTGTCATCCCATGCTACGTAGGCTCTTCTTTTGACTTTCTCTTCTTTCTTGTCATTATATTTGTTCTTTTCTGGGCACTCCATTCTTACATGACCCTGCTTACCACAACCATAGCATTTAAAGTTAGAAGAATCAATTTTTTCTCATACCTTTTATGTTTTTCCTTGTCTTGAATCTTTTTCTTGAGAAACTTGTTGAATTTTCTGACGAGCAGTCCAAGATTCTCAATTTCCTCCTAAGATTCTTGATTTCTTTCTTCAACTTTGAGTGCTATACTTCTGCTTTTCTTCTCAGAGAATTCTTGTTCATTAAATCTGTTAATTTCCATTTCATGTTCTCTGAGTTTGCCAAACAGAGAAGCTGTTGTCATGACGGAAAAATCCTTTGACTCTGAAGTTGTTGTGACCTTTGGCTGCCATGACCTGTCAAGGCATTTCAAGACTTTAATATTTAATTCTTCTTTATCAAAGGTTTTACCTAGGCCCATTAGATGATTAATGATGTGAGTGAATCGCTTATGCACATCTGCAATGCTTTCACCATTTTGCATTTTGAACAGCTCATATTCTCTTATGAGAGTATGCTTTCTGGCTCTCTTTACATCTGTTGTCCCTTCATGAGTAACCTCAAGAACATCCCACATCTCCTTGGCAGATTTGCATTGGGAGACCCTGAAAAACTCATCCATGTTAAGTGCAGAAGTAATTATATTTTTAGCAGTGCAATCATTTTGAACTTTTTTCTTTTCCTCATCATTTAAACTGGACCATTCTTTTTCTGTAATTAAAGGGCCATTAGCAATTACATCCCAAACATTTCTATCAATAGACTCAATAAAGATCTTCATCCTAATTTTCTAAAAAGGATAATCTGTTCCACAAAACAGTGGAGGTCTGTTAATAGAAGCTCCCTCAGAAAATGGTAATCTGTTTTCAGCCATGGATCGAAGAACTTGAATAACTTTCAAGCACCTCGCTCTGATGCCAATTGTTAGAAAAGTAGTTTTAGATCAAGAGGGGGGGTGAATTGATCTTTAAAAGATTTTCGCAAATAACAGATTATCTATTTGTAAAAATAAGATTTCAGATCTGTTCTTGAATCACAAAGCAAGCAATCAAAAATAAATGCAGCAACAGAATTAAAAGAGGAGAAAGGTTTAGAAAGATATCACCGGTGTTTATACTGGTTCACCCAATACCAGGGCTACGTCCAGTCTCCAGCCAAATTCCAGCTGGGTTCCACTAGATCAAATGTTTTACAGATTACAATCTTACACTTAATCTACCACAAGAACCACAATTCCAGTTCCTGCACCTAACCTTTCACCAAGAACCAAATTCCAGTTCTTGACAACCTCTACAACCAAATTCCAGCTGCAAAAAAACCAGTGCCAACAATTCCAGGCACCAAACAATACAAAAAGAATGTAAGGAAATGAAAAGAAGAAACTAGAATGCTCAAACCAGTTTTATGCAATTCTGCAGTGTGTTTCTTCTTCAAAAAGAAAGCAATTTGCCTCAAGAAAGAATTTCAAAGAACTTCACAAAAACTGGCGCGAATCTTTCTTGAAAGGATGCTAAAGTTTGCTTGCTTGATTGCTAAAGATTGATGTTCAATTGTTGTGTTTAAAATGTTCAAGCCAAACTGTTTTTATAGAAGATTTTCAAAATTGTTGGTTTAATCAATCTGTTAAAAAATCATTTAATCTGTTAAACGTGTAGTTTTAATCTGTTAAAACTTCTTTTAATCCATTAAAACGTTCTTGATTCTTTAATAGATTTGTTTTAACTGATACGACAACGTTTATATCAATTAAAACTCTTTACAAAAAATCTTCTAATTTGTTTTAATCGATTGTTTCGTGATTCAATCGATTAAAATACTACAAAACTTTCTTGTAAAATTTTCCAAGTGATTTTAACTGATAAAAATAAGTTTTAATCGATTAAAACGCTGTGTAGAATTTTTCTAAGTTGTTTTAATTGATTGAAGCGTGTTTTAATCGATTGAAAACGTTCTGATCGGTCATAACTCAATTCTGATCGATCATATTTGATTCTCATCGGTCATAATTGCATTTTGATCGATCATCCTGAACACTAAGTGGATTTAATTGATTAAAACCAAGTTGTATCGATTAAAATACTGCAAAAACGCTTCTCTTAACATTTTAAGTGATTTTAATCGGCTATTTCGAAGCTTTATCAGTTAAAACACTGACAAAAGGTTTTCAAAACTTTCTTTAATGAAAACAACCGGTTATTTCAAAATTATATCAGTTAAAAACTTGTTTAAGAAAGCTTTTGTTAAAATACTTTGTCTTTAACTGCTTAAACGTTTGTAGAGGCATTTTGCAAAATCTTTTAAGTGAAGAAACCTCATGCAGTAGAAAAGATAAAAATGATTATACCTAAGCATAGCTGCGGACACACTAAGCATAGTGATTGTTGACCGCTACAAAGTTGACTTTGACTTTATCTTTGACTTCATCAAATCAATATGATCTTTGCCAGAGTATTTCAATAAGATCTTCATCACTTTCATTTGGTACCCTTAAATACTTTGGGTCCTTAGTGGTCAAATTTTCTGTTTAACATATTTTGGAACCCATCTCATTTTACCCTGTGACACAAGATGTTTTCTAATATGACAAAAATTTACAGTATGCCCATTTTTCATACAATAGTGACAAGATGAGAAGGGAGATGCTGTTGATTTTCTGAAAGAAAAGAAATTCAAATACTTTTTAGTTTTAACCCCAAACTTAGGTTTGTAACCAATGCTAGTATGATAAAAAACACAGTTTTGAGACCCAAGAAGTGTATCTAAATTTGCTTTACCTTGAGTAAACTTAGATAAGGTTTTAATCAAATACTCAAGCTTTTTCTGCAGAGAAATACACTTTTCACAATCTTTGTTAGCATCAACATTATCAGAAGATGAATTATTGTAGATTATTTCAAGATGTTCCATATCTGTTTTGCTTTCTAATAATTATTCTTCCAGAACTTTGACCCTATTCTCTAACCAGTTATTTAGTCCTTTTAACCGATTATTTGTATAGG
The DNA here is from genome assembly GCA_963425845.1 of Sphenostylis stenocarpa. Taxonomy (NCBI): domain Eukaryota; kingdom Viridiplantae; phylum Streptophyta; class Magnoliopsida; order Fabales; family Fabaceae; genus Sphenostylis; species Sphenostylis stenocarpa. The sequence continues at coordinate 32,106,310 of OY731401.1, read as the reverse complement.
ATAAATTCTTAGCTTCATCATGCATTTTATTGAAAGTAGTTAATAATGTGTTGTAATTCATTTCATTCTCTGTGGGGGTTGAACTTACATGGGATGAAGAAGATTCACAACCAGCCATTAAACATAAATTCACTTCTTCACCATCGGATTCAGAGCTTGAGGATGAATCATTGTCTTGCCAAGCTATGTAGGCCTTTTTCCCTTTGTACTTCATATCTTTCTTGTTTTGGTTCTTGGATTTTTTTGGACATTCACTTCTTATATGTCCCTGCTTTCCACAAGAATAATAAGTATAAGTATTTTGAAGAGAATCCGTTATTTTATCATTATACCTTTTAATCTGGCCAGTTCTATTCTTCTTCTTAAGAAATTTCCCAAACTTCTTAACCAACAGATTAAGATTCTCATATCCATCTTCTTCAGAGTCACTACTTTCTTCAATTGTCTTGAGAAAAATGTTTCTGTTTTTCTTTTCTGCATTTTCTTGTTCTTTAAACTTGTTGATCTCCAACTCGTGTTCCCTTAGCTTACCAAACAATGATGCAATAGTCATCTTAGTTAAGTCTCTTGATTCTGATATGACTGTCACCTTTGGTTGCCAAGATCTGTCCAAACATTTTAGGATTTTGATGTTTAACTCTTCCTTGTCAAACGTCTTGCCTAATCCAATTAGATGGTTGACTATATGCGTGAATCTTTTCTGCACATCTGCAATGGTTTCACCTTGTTGCATTTTGAACAATTCATAATCTCTAATTAATTCATGCTTCCTTGCCCTTTTCACATCAGAGGTACCCTCATGAGTGACTTATAGAATCTCCCACATTTCTTTGGCAGAGGTGCATTGAGAAACCTTGAAAAACTCATCAAGATTTAAGGCAGAGGTAATAATGTTCTTAGCAGTATAATCATATTGAACTTTCCTATTCTTTGCATCAGTTAAGTCAGCCTAGTCTTTTTCAACAATTTTACCATCCACTGTATGAGTTGGTTTGAAAGGACCATTAACAATTGTATCCCAAATATCCTATCAAGAGATTCAATAAAGATTTTCATTCTAACCTTCCAGAAGGAATAATTCACACCAGCAAATAGAGGAGGCCTATTGATGGAGGCTCCTTCAGAAAAATTCATCTTTCCCTCAGCCATTTAGACTTTCTTGGACCGAATTCTTGAGTAACTTACAAGAACCAGCTCTTGATACCAATTGTAAGAATTAATGGTTGAGTTCAAGAGGGGGGGGTGTTAATTGAACTTTAGAAATCTTTTTCGAAAACAAGATTTCTTTGTGGAAGAATGATTAATCTTTATCCAATATTTTATTAGGCTGATTTGGTTTTAAACAAAGCAAGAATATAAACCAGAAATGAAAAGAGATAAAAGCAGAAATACAACACAAGAGTTTACACTTGGTTCACTCTTCCCAAGAGCTACATCCAGTTCTTGAAAAATCTGTCAAGTTCCACTAATACCAAGTGAAAATACAAACCAATAGATACACACCAATCTACCCCAAGATCTACCTTATAACACCACAAGATAGACTCTTGAAAAACCACCCAGCAACCAAACCCAATTGCTGTAACCAGTGCAGATTGAAACCCAATCTACACAATTAGAATTCGTACAAGTATATGAAAAGAATAAACCTGGACTGTAGCTTTTACAATATAGAAGTCTAGAAGCAATTTTTCTAACTCAGAACTTTCTCTCCTGAAGATCTTTCAACAATCTTGATCAAAACGCCTTATGAAATGAAATGTATATGAATGCTCAGAAAAACACACGAATATGAGAGCTCCAAGATTGCTTTTAATCGATTTCCAAATTGTGTTTTGAAAGAGAAATCAAAACTGTATTTATAGAGTAAAAGAGAGAAAATGACAATTTCAATCAATTTAAAATGATGTTTCAATCGATTTATTTTATTTAAAACTCTTTCAATCGGTTAATTCGAGCTTTTAATGGATTGAAACAGTTAGAAGAAAAATGGTTGCTCTCTGTTTCAACAGATTAAAATTTATTTCAACAGATTAAAAATCTGAGATACTTTAAAATGAAAAATGGCTTAGAACATTTTAATCTATTGATTTATCAATTCAACAGATTAATACTGCGAAACCCTTAATATGGAAAAACCATCAAGAATATTTTAATCTGTTGATTCTACGATTCAATCAATTAAAATATTGGCTGTATATATACATTTCCTATTTTAAGTGATTTTAACAGATTAAAACTGCTTTTTAACAGATTAAAAACTCAGTTTGTTCTTTCAAGGCTTAAAGATTGATTTTTCATACAGTAAGATAAATTCTATGAAATGCAACGGTTATAGGCGCTTATCACAAGATATAATGAAATTATCAAGAGCTTAAATTCTAAAACTATGACCTATCTACCTACACATCCACAAAATAAACTTTATAAACTCTTTATGTCTTCATCAAATCCAACAAGTGCTTCACATAAGATTACAAGTCTTCAAATCTCTAAGTCCTTTATTCTTGAATCATCATCAAAATCTACAAGCTTCATATCCTTATATGTTCAACATTCATATCCTTGTATGTTCAACAAAAATAATATATAGTTAATACCTCTAATTAAATTCAATTTAAAATAAAATAAAATTATGTGTTGTTTGTAAAAATATATTGATGTTTTTTAATAAGTATATTTTATGAAAAAAAACTTTGACCAGTGGAAAGTATCTTTTATTTCTAAATATTGGAAAAAGCATACAGATATATCAATTTTTAAATGGATCAGAGGGAATTGTTTTTTTTTATTTTGATGAAATATTTATTGTGTTTAGATGGAAAGTTTTAAGATAATAATTTATATTTTAAACAATTTGAAATGTTATATAATAAAATGTGGTTTGGATAGTTAAATTTTAAAAACAAAAAATTAAAAAATTAATAATAATTTGATTATCTAAAAGTAAAAGTTTAAAGTTCTTCGCGTACTTTTTTTATTATTATTTAATATTCGCTTTTCACCTCAGTTTTAGTCTATACATTGTTTGCTAAAAAAAAAACGTCTTTGGTTCAACTGAGATTGAGGTGTCGTCATCTCAACATCATTTTTTCATGTGATGTGGTTCCGTGAAGTTAAAGTTTACCACAATTATTTTTAAGTCTCAATTGTTAAGAAAAATAACTTTTTGGGTCTTTCTTTATCGATAGATTTTGTCAGTAAGTTCGTGAAATTATTATTACATGTCATATACATAATTCATTGATATTCATTAGTAAGTTTGGTGTCATGTACGTAGAACATTATCGAAGGAACGTTACCGATAAATATGTTTTTCAACAAGTATCATATGCAATATCCATATGTAAGTTTGGCATCATTATTGTGGAACTCTTTTGAAGGTGTTAGTATTATAGGAAGGATAGGAAAGATGATTTGATGTTTAATAGTGAGATTTGTGTAGGAAATAATTTTTCAAAAAGAGGTGGACAAATAGGAGAAAATTTGTATAAGAGAACATAGTATTTGATCTGGGAAGTGTGATAAGTTATTATATTCTCATATTTTTCTTACTTTTCTGTACTTATTTTAATTAGTGTTTTGAGTTTAACTTTTTGTTATTAGTGAATTTTTATTAATTGGACTTCATTGGACCAATAATTCAAATTTTAATTAATTTGGATCTATTTGATCTATTTTTTGTTCATTATTATTTTCCGGACAATTTAAAGCAATTTTGGGCTTGGAAGATTGGGTCAAATATCATATTTTATTCTATACAGTTTAAAACAATTTTGGGTTTGAAAGATTGAGCCAGATGCCATGCCAACTGTCCATTAAAATCAATTTTTTTTGTTTTTATTTTTTATTATGTATTTTGTGGGCCAGTTGAACCCAAACCTAGATTAAGATTAGGGTTAGGGTTATCTATATAAAGGAGAGGCAGCCACACATCAAGGACACCAAGGAAAAACGAGCAGCCGCATCGTGTAGCCGACCTTTGCCCAGTGAGAAGGACATATCTGGAGCTACGACATTCCAAATTGGGCGATTCAAAATGCTTTGTAAAGCTAAGAGGCAAGGATACAATTGTCTCTGTCATGAGAATTGTTAAATTGCAACCAGAATGTGGCCAAAATTGAAGTCAAAAATTCACTACGGAATCTGCCCTGCATATGTCTCTTCTTCTGCGTTTTTGATTTTCCATGGATATCTAAATCTTTATATTGATTTTCTGAGGAGAATGCAGTAGATCTTTGACGTTTTGTTCTTCTATTTCGTTTGTTCTCTTAACTCTTCATCTCTTAATCTCAGTGTTGAATTATAATCTATTTATGCTTAATAAACCAAAACTAATATCACAATTTGCTTAATTCTGTGTTAGAGATGAGATTATGTGATGAATGCAATGCTTAATTGTATAAGGATAATTTGGGATTAATCTTCACTTAGTTGGTTAATTTCATATTGGAATAAGGGTTAAAGCTAATTTGGGATTAATCTTCGCTTAGTTGATTAATTTTGAATTGGAATATAATTTGGGATTTATCTTCGTTTAGTTCGTTAATTTCGAATTAATTTCGTAACCTAGGATAAGTGACACTACATTGGAACCCGAAAGGGGCGTTGTGGGGGTGATAACACCTTCCTCACACGTAACTAACTCCCTTACCCAACTCTGTTGTAATGGCCAAAGTTGGTTTTTTCTAAAACCACTGCCTTCTTCTTCTTTTTTACCTTTTTCAGTGTTTAAGGTTAAAACACTGATGGCAACTCCTCGAACCTATTCAAAAACCTCGCCTTTAGGTCCAACCCAGTTATCGGACAGCCTAAAGGTGTTGAACCATTTCTTTCAAAAAATGCGAGTCATATCAAAACCATCGCGTCGCTCCGATCGCCTCTTTTGACGGCAGCGACAGATGGCGACTCCACTGGGGAAGCTAGAGAGTTGATCCCATTTAGTGATGGACTAGTTTAGAAAATAAAAACTATAAATTATGCTTTTACCCTTTCTTGCTTTTATAACATGTTTTACTATTTAGCTTTAATAATTGTTGTATGCTTATTTCCTGCAATTGTCTGAAATAAACTATACACAAACCCTTGCACACTACAGTCCCTCTATACCCGGGGGCAAGAGAGAATACACATAGGGAGTGGGTGGCAGGTAAGGCCGACCATGGTAATGGCCATAGTGCCAGCAGGTCGTTGTCGGAAACCACTACTCAAGGTGATAACCTTCTTTTTCTTGATCTAAGAACATCGACACGGACATCCGTGTATGGTTCGAAGACTGGGAGATTGAAGGGTCCTTAAAATGGGGGCACCTTGGGGGCCTGACCTTGGTGAGAACAGTTAGAACCTACCTTTGCCAATGCACTTTTCTGCAGGAAACCCCTACCTCGTAATTAAACGTCACTCTGTTCGCGAATAGCATAACCATACAACAGTACAAAAAAAATTTAAAAAAAATATATAAAACAAAATCTCAAAAAACATTTTCACAATAAACACCCTTATCTCGGACAGTCTGCCTTTTAGCTAGCCTGGTTTCAGGTTCTTTGTAAGCCAAGTAGCCACGCAGTCCAACACAAGAGATAAGGGATGCTAAAACCTTTCTTTTGTAATAAACATTTTTATCTCGGACAGTCTGCCTTTTAGCTAGCCTGGTTTCAGGTTCTTTGTAAGCTAAGTAGCCACGCAGTCCGACAAAAGAGATAAAAGGCTAAATATATATATATATATATATATATATAATAACAAAATAAAAAATTTATAAAAATAATTTTGACAAAGTCGTATCATTCATATAACATCATGCCATAAGTAGAAAAACCAAAAGAGAAAATAAATGCATAAGGAAAGTATGCATATGCATCATTTTAATAAATCCCTAAAAAATGGGTCTTAGAAGCATTTTTTGGGAAAATTGCTGGGCCAACGTTTTGATATATTGTGCATCCAAATCGGACATCCCAGTCAAAAGTTATGCCACTTTGAACATCTGTCGCCCTTTTGTACTGGTGCATGCATAAATACATTCATTCTAGGGGGCATTAGATATCCCTAAGACAAAGGCGAAAGAGGCCCAAGTGCTCTTGTAATCTTCCATAAGGAAGAGACAAGTGTGCTATGTTGAACATTCAAGGACTTGATGTTGAACTTACATGGACATGAAGCTTGTTGATTTTGATGATGATTCAAGAACATAAGACTTAGAGAGTTGAAGACTTGTTTTATAGTGTAATAACTCTGTTTTGATTAGATTGAGTCTGTAATATTAGAGTTTGAGATAGCCGGTACATAGTCTGCACCTTAGAAGCTTCAAAAACTCAATTTTATCAAAGTGCCTCGGCTTTAATCGATTAAATAGTGAAATAATCGATTAAAACAGTGAGAAAAACCATTTTCTATATCTGCTCACTGGTTTAATCGATTAATAGGGCTTTTAATCGATTAAAACAGAGAGTTTTGGGGTTCTGTTGATTTTGGCTTTGTAATAATCGATTAACACTTCATTTAATCGATTATTTCAGTCAGATTTTTATTTTCAACTTCAAATCAACCCTATTTTCGAAAACCCTAATCCCAAGACTCCTAGTTCCGAAAATCCCAATTCCCAAACCCTAATTTCTCTACTTAAGCTTCTCTATGGCACTCAGAAAAAATGAACAACCTTTTTCAAACAAAAGTTAAGTGCTGTGAGTGCCAAAGAACTGTTTGTTGGAGGAAAAAGGGGCTTTTGGAACTTGGTGTGGGCTAGAAGCGATAAGAATCACTAAGTGGAGTTCTTAGTGGATTGTGTGTTGTGCCGTCTCTGGGGAAAGTTGTTCTTCATCTCTTGTGGGTTTCAAGAGAGGTGTTTTCTTTACTTTATCTTTTCCATTGTAATCTGTTTGTAACAACTTTGATTATAGTGACAGTGTTAATCCTCTGTTTGAGTGATTAGCAACTGGACGTAGGATCTTTTGATCCGAACCAGTATAAATCTTTTGTGTAAGATTCTATCTCTATCTTATTTACGTTTACACAACTTTTTAATCGGTAAAATTTTGGGGAAAATTTTGAAAACCTAATTTTTGTTAAGAAACCAATTCACCCCCCCTCTTGGTTTTTGTCCGACCACGCGAACATTCCGCTGCGCGATTCTGAGGTAAGTGATTCCGACTCATCTTCTAGTGATGATGATAATAACTATGATGAACTGCAAAATGCATATAATGAATTATTTAGTGCCTTTAAGAATTTGAAAAATGAATATAAAGTTGTGTAGACCCCAAATCTTGCATGGCCTCATAATAAAGACCAGAAGACCTTCTATTCGAAGATGGATGAAGCCTAAGAAGTCACTAGGAGAGACTATTAGGCCCCATACTAGGATAGGAGGGATTTTCGACATGAAAATAAGGGTTTTCGCCTTTTAGGATCAAGACCGCCGTCTCAGATTTAAGACTGCCGTCTCGCCTTGTGAAGGTGGCGAGACCGTCGTCTCGTTTGGCAAGACGGTCGTCTCGCCATTCCTGCAAGGCGAGATGGTCGTCTCGACCTTGTCAAATGAGACAACCCGTCTCGACCTGACAGGCGCGAATCCCTATAAATAGGGGCTCCATTCCCCTCATTCCACACAGTTCTTCCATTCTCTCTCTAGATATCTCTTAAAATTCCCTTTCTAGACCCCCTCCGAGGCATTTCCGGGGTTTCTAAGAGTTTTCTAGAGTATTTTATAGCGTTTTTGAGAGGTTTCGACGCTGTACAAGAGTGAAGGACTGCCAAAAAGCACCCTAATTTGCAAAAGATTAATAGAAAGCTGGCTTCGGAGGTCTCTACTTTCTCTCTCTATCTTTTACTGCCTTATTTTAAATTGCGCAATAGACATTAGGGTCATGTAGTCATAAATTTAAATTCCGTAAATAAAAGGGTAAAAGCGTATTTTCACCGGTTTAATTATTTTAAATAGCTGGCCTATCATAGGGAACCCGAAAGGGGCGTCGTAAAGGAACTAACACTTCCTTTACACGTAACTAACTCCCTTACCCAACTCTGGTTCTAATGACCAAAAGTTGGTTTTTCGAAAACCAACGCCTTTTAACCCCTTTTCCTATATTTCCGGTAAAAATATCGGTGGCGACTCCAGAGAACCCCTTCAAAAATAGTTCTTGGGTTAGCCCGGTTATCGGACAATCCAAGAACGCCCTTTCGAAAACCTCGCCCCTAGGTTTGGCCCGGTTATCGGACAACCTAAAGGCGTTGTAACCACACCAATAAAAACGTGAAAAATGGAAAGTCGGAACCATCACGTCGCTCCGACCGCCTCGTTCTGACGGCGGCGACAAATGGCGACTCCACTAGGGAAGCCTAGAGAGTTGATCTCATTTAGTGATGGGCCAGCTTAAAATAAATAAACCAAGAAAATTACGCTTTGACCCTACTTTGTATTATAACATGTTTTATTGCTTGGCTTTAATAACTGTTGTCTGTTTATACTTACGCAATTGTTTGAAATAAAAAACTGTACACAAACCCTTGCACACTACAGTTCCCTCTATACCCGGGGGCAAGTGAGAAATCCATAGGGAGTGGGTGGCAGGTACGGTTCGTTGTAGTGATGGCCTTGTGCCCACCAGTGTGATCGGAAAACACCACTCAAGGTGATAACCTTCCTCTTTTGGCACAAAGACTGACTATGGCCTTAGTGCTAAGCATGGTCGGAAGGCTGGAGAGTGGGGACCCTATAATGGGGGCACCTTGGGGGCCTTAGCCTTGGTGAGAACAGTTAGAACCTACCTTCGCCAATGCACTTTTCTGCAGGAAAACCCTACCTCGTGATTAAAACGACTTCTCGCCTGTTCGCGGATGATCGAATTGTGTGCGCATTTGTTTGTTGCATTTGATTGCATAGCATAACCAAACAACGAATAAAAACAGAAAAACCAGAAAAATATTTTTCATAATAAACACCCTTATCTCGGACAGTCTGCCTTTTAGCTAGCCTGGTTTCAGGTTCTTTGTAAGCTAAGTAGCCATGCAGTCCGACAGAAGAGATAAGGGACGCCAATATTATTCTTTCGCAATAAACCATTTTATCTCGGACAGTCTGCCTTTTAGCTAGCCTGGCTTTAGGTTCTTTGTAAGCTAAGTAGCCACGCAGTCCGATAGAAGAGATAAAAAGGCTTAAAAAATATATATTAATAATAATAATAACAAAATCAAAACATTTATAAAAAGAATTTTGACAAAGTCGTATCATTCATATCATAAGTGAAAAAACAAAGAGAGAAAATAAATGCATAAAGAAAGTATGCATACGCATCATTTTAATAAATCCCTAAAAAATGGGTCTTAGAAGCGTATTTTGGGAAAATTACTGGGCCAAATACCTTTCGGGTATTTGCAACTTGATTCTTCACCTTTTTCTCTTCGTTTTGATATGTTGTGCGTCCAAATCGGACATCTCAGTCAAAAGTTATACCACTTTGAACATCTATCGCCCTTTTGTACTGGTGCATGCATAAATACATTCATTCTAGATATCCCTAAGACAATGGCGAAAGCGGCCCCGAGCACATTTGTGGCCTTCGCGACAAGGAAGGGACACGTGTACTAAGGTGTGATGGTGACTCCCATTCTACTTGTCAAATCTGTGATGGGGGAGGAACCATTATATCGAGGTGGGTATGATACCCCACAAAGCATAAGTTTTGGGAAGGGTACCTAAGTTATTGTCTTAAGCAATATCCATCTCATAAATCATTCATTTTAAACAATAAAAATCTTTTTGCATTCTAGAAAGCGGCTGGTATTCTTCATTCCCTCATCCGCACACAAAAAAAATACAAAATCCCAAACACTATCATACATCATGTTAGAAAATAAAACATGATAATGTTTAGGAAAAAATAAACACTTGCATACATGCATCCACCAAACTTCATCCTCATAACATCCATCTAATAATAGACAATCGAAGAAGTGGACATTCCTCAATACCATGAAAAGAGGATTAGGGCATTCGCATGCCATGCACGGGAAGTCAAAAAGAAAATAAATAGAAATTCTAACATGCCTATGGGTTCATTTAGGCTTCTCCACTTTTAAAAAAAAAATGCACTTCGAAACATTGCATTGAGGAATGTACACTGTCTGGATGAAATAAATAAAATTGTTTGTTTTCATCATCTCAACCGTCTATTGCATTCATGAATTGCATTCATTCTTACTTTAATAATAATAAGATAATAAAAAGAAATGATTAGTCGATGTGCTTTCCACGAATCGAAGTAGGATGAAGAGAAAACCTTTTGTCGTCAAGTTATCTCCAACGGTTGATCCGCCTAAGAAGGATAATAAGCCTCAACCATTGGTCATCTGTGTAAATAAGGAAAAGGGGGCAAGGATGCCGTTACATTTTGATTCACACCTCGGATAAGGCTGCACCATGGAGATACGCAAAAACACCGCCCATTAGTAAGGATATCTCCAGCATAGCCAACATTGGAGGGCAGGATTAGAAGTAGTAGAATCTACTCCCCCGAGGAGCTACAAGACAATGCTCCCAAGAATAAAGGAAAAATAATAAGATCGAAGAGAAACATAATCCAAAGGGGAAATTGAATAGACTTTGCATTCACGACGCTGAGGCAATTCTTTCAACGCTCCGCCAAAAAGACAAACTCACGGTAGGCGACAAGCTGGTCATGGTTCGAGCTAAAAACGACATTCGGATCAATAAGTTGTCTGCCCTACCTTGAATGGATGCGGCTGAAGAGGACCTTTGAAATATCTTTTGCCAATATGAAAAGACTTCCCTAACAATATGAAGATGACACACATGATGAGGAAATATGGATGTCACCCAAACCAAGGGCTCATTAGAAACTCTCAAGGAATAAGGGAGCCACCAGATTTTAAAAACAATCCTTTGAAGCATAATCCTACAAAGGAACAAGCTGCACAGAAAAAGGGAAGTCTCCCCTCCGCACCTTGAATCAGATTTTCCCATATAGAGGGGTTCAAGTGTCAAAAGCGACTTTAGTCATTAGGTGTTCTCCTTCTTATTCTTAGGGTTTGTAAATCCAATGACTATTAGAGATTACTCCTCGGGGCCAGCCTGACCCCCGAGCATTGTAAGGCACACATTTCCCTATTAATTACAAAGAATGTCATTCTTACTATCTGCTTCTCTTCTTGCTATTAATGTCTAAACCTCATTAATAACCATGTTTAAGCAAACGTTTTCAAGAGTGCGTCAAAGTAATCAAACTGCACCATTGACCAAAATAAAAGTCAAATCCATCACTACTGATTGACTAGAAACACAAAATAAGGTTCTACCTCATCATAATAAAGTTGTGTTTTGCCAATGTTGTGTAAAGAGAAATGAAAATCAAACGAAACCCATAGAAGCTAAAGGCCAGAAAAAAAAAAAGAGGCAAGGTACCCGGTAGGAAACCCATTAAGGGGGCTACACAAAAGTTAGGTTAAACCCGCTAGGAAACCCGAACAACCATAAAGGGTAGCCTAGGGAAAAGTTAGGGTTACAAAATAAAGTCCGCTAGGTTTCCCAAAGCAAGAAAAATGAAACCTAGACAAAAGTTAGGACATAGCACAACATCCTAGGCTGAAAACCCAAAGGGTAGACTAGGGAAGTCAATGAGTCATAGCAAGTGCCATACAATAAGACACCATTCCATAAACGAAATGTTTGCCTAAACTAGCCTAAACACTCTAACCAACCTTGGCTAGCCGTGCTTACAAAAACCATTTTTGTCAAAATAAAACAATTCTGAAACAAGCCTTTGAATTAAATATCATTTTCCTTATTTTCTCTTGACCCTTACCACTACGACATTCTAGTAATTAGTAGGGAAATGTGGAGATAGTGATTAATAGGAGGATTGACACCCCCAAGAAAGGGGAGGGGCGCACTGCCATGGCAAGTCGCACTACAATAAACACAATTATTCTTCGGTCACGACAAAGTCAAGACGGCGAAATCGGTACAACCTATTCTGTCAACGAAAGCACATAACGTCAGAAGCTCATCAAAAGTAAAAGCACATTGGTTAATCCTTTTGAAAAATTAATTGAAATAGTATTATAGGATGCATATCGCAAACATTGCATGCATATGATAGGCTCCTATCTCTCAAAAAAAGAAGAGAAAGAAAAAATGACAATAAAAAGAATAATGTCTGCTAGGAGATTCTTAGGCAAAAGTTAGGGTAGCCTGCTAGATCGAAAACCCGCAAAGGGCGGTCTAGACAAAAGTTAGGGCATTCATAAAAAAGGAAAAAGCCCGCTAAGATATCCTAGGCAAAAATTAAGGCAGCCCGCTAGACCGAAAACCCCAAAAGGGCGGTCTAGGCAAAAGATAGGGCTAAACCAAAAAATGAATAAAAGAGAGGGGTCCTTCATCATGATCATGAAAGTCCAGCAGGAGAATGCCAGTTACTTCTCTAGATGCATCAAATAAAAGGATAGATTGCATTTAGGGCATCCACACACAAGTAGTCACACAAAACGACTTTGTCAAGATAAAAAAATGAAAGAAATAAAAATCACTTCAGATAAATAACAAAAAGTAAAAATCATTCATGCATATAAGGAGACTAGCTTCATGTTTGTGATTGAAAACAGGATCACCGAGACTGAGTCTCCAAATAATATCCTCAAGAAAACAAAACAAGTCGTCAATCAAGCGATTCATCAGAATAAGAAGCTTCCAGAAGCCAAAGCTCCAGTCATCATTTTTCTACCCAATAAAGGAGGGCACAATCATCAGACATCATAAAAGAAAAGCCGATGGAAAGGCTTAGTTATCCCCAAACGGATCCTTGCCTACTCCAGAGGCAACAAAAATTTACCCCGTGGCTCAGACTAGCCACCACATGAGTCATCGAGCACACTCACCCAAAGTCTCCTCCACACTCCCTAATGGAGAATAAAGGCTTCAAGAGCCCATCATCAACAGTCAAAAGAGTCCAAACCATCAAGGGCTCAACAAAAAGAAAGAAGAGAAAAGAAAACCCTTGCATCCCCAGCGGATGTCCAAAAAGGCCATGACAAAGAAGGCCGAATAACAATCCTCAAGGGAATCTCCTAAAAAGTCTACAAAAAGGAATCAGAAATTCCCATCCCCCAGTAGAATAAGAGCTTCACAAGTATAGCTCGCATCAACATCAATCAAGGAGCCAAGACTCCATTCCTAGAAAAGAAAAATCAGATCCCCAGGAAGTCAACTAATTCCCTGGTGGATCACTAAAGAAAGAAAACTTCATCCCTGATGGACCTCCCAAAAAGAAGGAAAAAAGCCAACGTAATAAAAAGAGACTAAAAAGTAAAAAGGCTTACGCATTATCCTGAAAAAGCCAAATTTCAAATCGCGAAAAAAAGAGATAAATCGCGGAAAAAGGCGAAATCAAATGAAAATTCTTGCTCCCTAAGTGGGTCACCTCAGAAAAAGAAAAAATCAACAAAAAAGAAGGAATTGGAAATTCCATTCCTTCAACAGAATAAGAGCACCACAAAAGTCAGCTCGCACCCACATCAATTAAGGAGCTAAGATTCCATTCCCCCAAAGGGGCTACCAAAATCTAACCTCCGGGAAGTCAACCAATTCCCCGGTGGATCAATAAAAAAGAAAGATCATCCCCAATGAGCCTACTGCAAAGGAAAAAATTTAGATTCATCCTCAGAATGTCATTTGCCTACACATAGGCAAGACTTGACAAGCAAGAGCCAGCATCCCCATAGGGGAATATCAGCCTAGTCAGACGCAAAACAAATGCAGCCAAAAGTCTTCACTTCCGATGAAGCATCTGCCTACTCAGAGGCATTACTAAAAACTCAATGGAGTATCTGCCTACTCAGAGGCACCGTCAAAATCAACAAATTTTCAATGGATATCCGCCTACTCAAGAGGTGTCACCAAGATCAGCAAATCCCTAGAGGATTTCTGCCTACCTAAGAGGTACTCGTCAAAAATCCCCGACAACCAGCAAAGTCGGATGACCACTACCAAAGGATAAAAAACAAAGAATCCCTAGCAAACAACAAGCTGGATGGCTATCAGGAAAAGCCAAAAAACAAAGAATCTCCGGCACACCGGAAGACTTTACCAGAAAGGTCCAAAAACATTTACCAAAACAGAAATCACTCCCCATGGAGTTGGCGCATGAGCCACCCGAGCAGTAAGTCGCCGCCACCACCAGTCATACGCAGTGGACTGTACCAGCCTGATAGGGGGTTCATACCTATCAACCCGCGCACGCAAGTGCGCCTGATCTGCGCTCGAGCTGGATCAGTAAGTCACAATTACCAGCCTGATGGGGGGTTCATACTCATCTAGTCCAACACACAGCAGACAGCAACTACCAGCCTGATGGGGGGTTCATACTCATCCAGTCCAACACACAACGGACTGCAACTACCAGCCTGATGGGGGGTTCATACCCATCAACCGAAGGATCGGCTACCGTCAGAACGAGTATCCTAAGGTTTTACCATGTGTCAACCGAAGGGATCGGCTACCATCAGAAGGAGTATCCTGGAGGTGCACAACACAAAGTTTTCCCCAAAAGATCAACCGCCGCAAGACGGGACATCCGAAGGGTAACCGGGCAAGAGGGTCAACTCCTTTACCTTCCTGTCGATCTATCTGGCACAACAGGCCAACAACCGACTAGTCAGGTAAAGGGGGGGCAGCTATAGACCCCAAATCTTGCCCGACCTCATAATAAAGACCAGAAGACCTCTTATTTGAAGATGGATGAAGCCTAAGAAGCCACTAGGAGAGACTATTAGGCCCCATACTAGGATAGGAGGGATTTTTGCCACAAAAATAAGGGTTTTTGCCTTTTAGGGTCGAGACTGCTGTCTCGCCATTCCTGCAAGGCGAGACAGTCGTCTCGATTGGTGAGACAGCCGTCTTGACCTTGTCAGACGAGACGGCCCGTCTCGACCTGACAGGTGCGAATCCCTATAAATAGGGGCTCCATTCCCCTCATTCCACACAGTTCTTCTAGTCTCTCTCTAGATATCTCTTAAAATTCTCTTTCTAGATCCCCTTCGAGGCATTTCTGGAGTTTTTGAGAGTTTTCTAGAGTATTTTATAGCGTTTTTGAGAGGTTTCGACGCTGTACAAGAGTGAAGGGTTGCCAAAAAGCACCCTAATTTGCAAAAGATTAATAGAAAGCTCGCTTCGGAGGTCTCTACTTTCTCTCTCTATCTTTTACTGCCTTATTTTAAATTACGCAATAGACATTAGGGCCATGTAGTCATAAATTTAAATCCCGTAAATAAAAGGGTAAAAGCGTATTTTCACCAGTTTAATTATTTTAAATAGCTGGCCTATCATAGGGAACCTGAAAGGGGCGTCGTAAAGGGACTAACACTTTCTTTACACGTAACTAACTCCCTTACCCAACTCTGGTTCTAATGACCAAAGTTGGTTTTTCGAAAACCACCGCCTTTTAACCCCTTTTCCGATATTTCCGGTAAAAATATCGGTGGCGACTCCAGAGAACCCCTTCAAAAATAGTTCTTGGGTTAGCCCGATTATCGGACAACCTAAAGGGGTTGTAACCACACCAATAAAAACGCAAAAAATGGAAAGTCAGAACCATCGCGTCGCTCCGACCGCCTCGTTCTGACGGCTGCGACAATGAAAATCCGCAAAAGGGCATCCTGGGCAAAAGTTAGGATCCACACACCTGGCTAGGACATGTCCTAGGTAAAACTTAGAGGCTTCAAAAAACACAAATAAAATAAAAAGAGCAATGGTTACCTTAGCCGAAAACCGCAAGGCGACTAAGGTAACATCCTTCCAGAAGCGGGCAACCTCTGCATTGTCTTCACTCCGGGCTCGGGCATCACGACTAAGGTAACTAGGAGAACTAGAGGGGGCAGATGTCAGAGGCATGATCATTATAGCTTATACAGTGTAGCCAACCTTGGCCAGCCGTGCTTCTAAATCCCTTTGTAAATCCATCTGTAAGGAATAAACTATTTGTTCATATCAATAAAATTGTCTTTCATTTCTTTTCTCTTGACCAAATTATGAAAATGCCTCTGTGTTGAATAAACCATAATCATGCAATACAAGAAAGCATAAGAAAAAGAGTCAAAGTCCGCTAGATCGAAAACCCCAAAAAGGCGGTCTAGGCAAAAGATAGGGCTTAATAAAAAGAAGACCAATAAATAAGAGCCCATCAACATAATCACGAAGGTCCAACAGGAAATGCCAATCATTCTCTAGATGCACCGAATAAAGAATAGACTGCATTTAGGGCATTCACACACAAATAGTTGCACAATACGACTCTATCAAAGTAAAAAATAAAAAACAAAATAACCACCTTAGATGAATGACCAAAAAACGAAAAATCATTCATGCATAAAAGGAGACTAGCTCCGTGTTTGTGTTTGAAAACAAGAAGCAACCCAAAACAAGTCTCCAAGTGAGGTTCTACCCCCAAGCGGATCAGCCTACTCAGAGGCAAAACAACGCAAACCAAAGGTCTTCACTTCCGATGAAGTATCTATCTACCCAGAGGCATCACCAGAATCAACAAATCCCCAATGGATTCCTGCCTACCTAAGAGGCATTCATCAAGAATCCCCAGTAATCAAGAAGCTGGACGACTAAAGAAAAAGCCAAAAGTGAAGAATCCCCAGCATATCGGATGACTACACAAATTTTCACTCGTTTGATGCGGTAGCTGACCCCTCGGGCAATGAATGTGAACCTCCAGGATGCTCTTTTGATGCGGTAGCTGATCCCGTGGTTGATGAGTATGAACCTGCATCTGGTTGTTGTAGCTTTGGGATGCTCTTTTTGATGCAGTAGCCGATCCCGTAGCTGATGAGTGGGAAACCTCAGGATGCTTCTTCAGTGAGGTAGCCGATTACTCGATTTGCAGGATGCTCCTTCGATGAGGTAGCCGATCCTTAGGTTTGCAGGATGCTCCTTTGGAGAGGTAGCCGATCCTTTGGTTCGTAGGATGCTCCTTTGCAGAGGTAGCTGATCCTTTGGTTCGTAGGATGCTCCTTTGGTGAGGAAGCCGATCCTTTGATTTGCAGGATGCTCCTTCAGAGAGGTAGCCGATCCTTCAGTTTGTAGGAAGCTCCTTTGGTGAGGAAGCTGATCCTTTGATTCGCAAGATGCTCCTTCGGTGAGGAAGACGATCCTTTGATTTGCAGGATGCTCCTTCGGTGAGGTAGCCGATCCTTCAGTTTGTAGGATGCTCCTTTGGTGAGGAAGTCGATCCTTTGATTTGCAGGATGCTCCTTCGGAGAGGTAGCCGATCCTTCAGTTTGTAGGATGCTCCTTTGGTGAGGAAGCCGATCCTTTGATTTGCAGGATGCTCCTTTGGTGAGGAAGCCGATCCTTTGATTTGCAGGATGCTCTTTTGGTGAGGAAGCCGATCCTTCGGTTTGTAGGATGCTATTTTGGTGAGAAAGTCGATCCTTTGATTTGTAGGATGCTCCTTCGGTGAGGTAGCCGATCCTTCGGTCTGCAGGATGCTCCTTCGGTGAGGTAGCCGATCCTTTGGATGATGAATAGTTTTGATAGGTACTGTCGCCGCCTCCCAAAAACGAAGGGGCGGTCGGAGAGACGCGATGGTTTTTCGACCCTCTTGCTTTCGTGTTTATTCATGGGTGGTTACAACGTCCTTAGGTTGTCCGATAACCGGACTAACCTAGAGATGAGGTTTTCGAAAAGTGTTCTTGGGTTGTCCGATAACCGGGCTAACCCAAGAACGGGTTTTGAAGGGTTCGTGGAGTCGCCACCGATGTTTTTACCGGAAACATCGGAAAATGAGTTTAAAAAGGCGTTGGTTTTCGAAAACCAACTTTGGTCATTAGAACCAGAGTTGGGTAAGGGAGATAGTTACGTGCAAAGGAAGTGTTAGTTCCTTTACGACGCCCCTTTCGGGTTCCCTATGATAGGCCGGCTATTTTGGATAAATAATTAAACTGGAAAATTGCGCTTTTACCCTTTTATTATGCGGTATTTAAAGATTATGACTACATGGCCCTAGCGTCTATTGCATAATTTTAAATGAAAGCGGTAAAATTAGAAAGAGAGAGGGTGTACCTCCAAAGCGAGCTTTTTATATTTCTCTTTAAAGAGCGGGTGCTTTTTGGCAACCCTTCACTCTACAAACTCTCAGAAACTCCGGAAATGCCTCAAGGGATTCTAAAGAAGATTTAGAACGCTCAATTTATGCCTAGAGACACTCAGAAACTCCGGAAATGCTTCGGAGGGGTTCTAGAGAGAGAAAATATAGAGAGAAGGAGGAGCTACTGTGCTTGGTGTGTGGAAATGAGGGGGGGAGAGCCCCTATTTATAGTTTTTCGCGCCTGACAGGTCGAGACCGCCGTTTCGTCTGACAGGGTCGAGACCGCCGTCTCGACCATGGCAGGGGGTCGAGACCGCCGTTTGGATAATCCAGACCGTCGTCTCGACTAGGCAGAAGTCGAGACCGCCGTCTGGACAAGCGAGACGGCGGTCTCGTCCCTAGCGTGAGGCGAGACGGTGGTCTGGTCCTTCCAGACGGCGGTCTCGTCCCTTCAGGGCGAGAAACTTTATTTTTCGGGCCAAAAAAACCTCCTATCTTAGTACGGGGGCCTAATAGTCTCTCCTAGTGGCTTGTTAGGCTTCGGTCGTCTTCAAATAGGGGGTCTTCTGACTTTATTTGGAGGCCGGGCAAGATTTGGGGTTTACAGCTGCCCCCCCTTTACCCGACCAGTCGACTGCTGGCCTTTTGTGCCAAGGTGATCGACTGGAGGGTAAAGGAGTTTGACCCTCTTGCCCGGTTTCGCTTCAGATACTCCGTCTTTGTGGCGGGTGATCCTCTGGGGAGATGTTGTGTTGTGCGCTTCCGGGATGCTCCTTTGTCGTGGTAGCTGACCCCTTCAGCTGATGAGTACGAACCCTCATCTGGTTTGACGAGTATGAACCCCCGCCCGGTAAGCCCCCTTCTGTAAGGCCTGATGAGTACACACCCCCATCTGGTGTTTGACGAGTATGAACCCCTGCCTGGTAAGCCCTCTTCTGTAAGGCCTGATGAATACACACCCCCATCTGGTGTTAAGCCTCCGGATGCTCCATCTTGCGGTAGCTGATCCTTTGGCTGTGGTGGCGGCTTACTGATTCTGACCATGCACCGATGTGAAACCTTGGGATGCTCCTTTGATGCGGTAGCTGACCCCTTGGCTGACGAGTATGAACCCCCGTCTGGTTAGGTGCCTCTGGATGCCCCTTCTTGCGGTGGCTGATCCTTTGGCAATGGTGGCGGCTTACTGATTCTGATCATGCGCCGTTGTCGAGATGTGCTTTCTTTTGTTTTTGTTTGTCTTTTTCTGGGAATTGTCATCTGGTTTGTGCCGGGGATTCTTTGACTTTTGATTTTTCTTGTGGTGATCACCCAACTCTTGCTGGTTGGTCGGGTGATTTTGGCTTTTCCTGATAGCCATTCAGCTTGTTGTTTGCTGGGGATTCTTTGTTTTTGATCATTTGGTATTTGTCATCCGACTTTGCCGGTTGTCGAGGATTTTTGATGGGTGCCTCTTAGGTAGGCATGAATCCTCTGGGGATTTGTTGATCTTGGTGAGGCCTCTTAAGTAGGCAGATGTCCATTGAGAAATTTGTTGATTTTGAGGGTGCCTCTGAGTAGGCAGATGCTCTATTGAGTTTCTGGTAATGCCTTTGAGTAGGCAGATGCTTCATCGGAAGTGAAGACTTTTGGCTACGTTTGTTTTGCCTCTGACTAGGCTGATATTCCCTTATGGGGATGCTGGCTCTTGCTTGCCAGGTCTCACCTATGCATAGGCAGATGATATCTTGAGGATGAATATGAAGTTTTGCCTTTGCAGTAGGCTCACTGGGGATGATTTTTCTTTTTTTGGTGATCCACCGGGGAATTGATTGCCTTTTCGGGGATCTAATTTTGATTTGCCCCCTGAGGGAATGGAGTTCCTTAATTGATGTGGGTGCGAGCTGGCGTTTGTGGTGCTCTTATTTTGTTCAAGGAATGGAATTTTTAATTCCTTTTTTAATTCTTTCTTTTCCTGAGGTGACCCGCTTAGGGAGCAAGGATTTTCATTTGATTTCGCCTTTTTCCATGATCTATCTCTTTTTTATCGCGATTTTGAAATTTGGCTTTTTCGGGATAATGCGTAAGCCTTTTTACTTTTTAGTCTCTTTTTATTACGCTGG
Source organism: Sphenostylis stenocarpa (assembly GCA_963425845.1). Taxonomy (NCBI): domain Eukaryota; kingdom Viridiplantae; phylum Streptophyta; class Magnoliopsida; order Fabales; family Fabaceae; genus Sphenostylis; species Sphenostylis stenocarpa. The sequence continues at coordinate 32,086,107 of OY731401.1, read as the reverse complement.
CTTTTTCCTTCTTTTGGTTGGTCCACTAGGGATGACGTTTTCTTTCTTTGGTGATCTACCAGGGAATTGGTTGACTTCCTGGGGATCTGATTTTTGCTTTTCTAGGGATGGAGTTTTGTCTCCTTGATTGATGTTAATGCGAGCTAAACTTGTGAAGCTCTTATTCCACTGAGTCACTTGATTGACGACTTGCTCCATTTTCTTGAAGACTTTATTTTGGAGACTCGGTCTCAGTGATCCTGTTTTTCAATCACAAATATGGAGCTAGTCTCCTTATATGCATGAATGCTTTTTTTTTTTTTTTTATCTGAAGTGATTTTTATTTCTTTCATTTCTTTCATTTTTGACATTGACAAAGTCGTTTTATGCGACTACTTGTGTGGATGCCCTAAATGCAATCTATTCTTTTTGATTGATGCATCTGGAAAAGTGAATGGCATTCTCCTGCTGGACTTTTTATGATTATGATGAAGAACCCCTCTCTTTTATTCATTTTTCGGTTTAGCCCTATCTTTTGCCTAGACCGCCCTTTTGGGGTTTTCGGTCTAGCGGGCTGCCTTAATTTTTGCCTAGGATATCTTAGCGGGCTTTTTCCTTTTTTATGAATGCCCTACCTTTTGCCTAGACCGCCCTTTGCGGGTTTTCGATCTAGCGAGCTACCCTAACTTTTGCCTAAGAATCTCCTAGCAAGCATTATTCTTTTTATTCTCATTTTTTCTTTCTCTTCCTTTTTTTGAGAGATAGGAGCCTATCATATGCATGCAATGTTTGCGATATGCATCCTATAATACTATTTCAATTAGTTTTTCAAAAGGATTAACCAATGTGCTTTAGCTTCTGATGAGCTTCTGACGTTATGTGCTTCTGTCGACAGGGATAGGCTGTACCCATTTTGCCATCTTGATTTTACCGTGACCGAAGAATGATTGTGTTGATTTCAGAGCGACTTGCCATGTCAGTGCGCCCTTCCCTTTCCTTGGGGATGTCAATCCTCCTATTGACTACTATCTCCACATTTCCCTACTAATTACTAGAATGTTGTAGTAGTAAGGGTCAAGAGAAGAGAAAGAAGAGGATATTTAATTCAAAGGCTTGTGTTTTAGATTTGTTTTATTTTGACAAGAAATGGTTTTTGTAAGCATGGCTAGCCAATGTTGGTTAGAGTGTTTAGGCTAGTTTAGACAAACGTTTTGTTTATGGAGCGGCGTCTTATTCTATGGCGCTTGTTATGACTGATTGACTTCCCTAGTCCGCCCTTTGGGTTTTCAGTCTAGGATGTTGTGTTTTATTTTATCCTAACTTTTGTCTAGGTTTCTTTTTTCTTGCTTTGGAAACCTAGCGAACTTTATTTTGTAACCCTAATTTTTGCCTAGGCTACCCTTTATGGTTGTTCGGGTTTCCTAGCGGGTTTAACCTAACTTTTGCGTAGCCCCCTTTTGTGGGTTTCCTACCGGGTATCTTGCCCTCTCTTTTTGGCCTTTGGCTTCTCTGGGCTTTTTCTTTTTTGTGGATTTATTATTTTTTGTACAACATTGGCGAAACATGGCTTTATTTATGACGAGGTAAAACTCTATTTTGTGTTTTCTAGTCAATCAGTGGTGTTGAGTGGTTTGACTTTTATTTTGGTCAATGGCGCATTTTGATTACTTTGACGCACTTTTGAAAACGTTTGCTTAAACATGGTTATTAATGAGGTTTAGACATGAATAGCAAGAAGAGAAGTAGATAGTAAGAATGACATTTTTTGTAATTAATAGGGAAATATGTGCCCTACAATGCTCGGGGGTCGGGCTAGCCCCGAGGAGTAATCTCTAATAGTCATTGGATTTACAAACCCTAAGAATCAGAAGGAGAACACCTAATGACTAAAGTCGCTTTTGACGCTTGAACCCCTCTATATGGGAAAATCTGATTCAAGGTGTGGAGGGGAGACTTCCCTTTTCTCCGTGCAGCTTGATCCTTTGTAGGGTTATGCTTCAAAGGATTGTCTTTAAAATTCGGTGGCTCCCTTATTCCTTGAGATTTTCTAATGAGCCCTTGGTTTGGGCGGCATCCATATTTCCTCACCATATGGGTCACCTTCATATTGTTGGGGAAGTCTTTTCATATTTCAAATGATATTTCAAATGTCCTCTTACGCCGCATCCATCCAAGGTAGGGCAAATGATTTGCTGATCTGAATGTTGTTTTTAGCTCAAACTACGACTAGCTTGTCGCCTACCCTGAGTTTATCTCTTTGGCAGAGCGTCGAAAGAATTGCCTCAGCGTCGTGAATCCAAAGTCTTTTCCTCTTTGGATTATGTTTCCTTCGGTCTTTTTATTTTTCCTTTATTCTTGGGAGCATTGCCTTATAGCTCCTGGGGGTGTAGATTCCTTCACTTCTAATTTTGCCCCCGAATGTTGGCTATGCAAGAGATATCTTCATTAATGGAAGATGTTTCTGCGTATCTCAATGGTACAATTTTATTTGATGTATGGGGTGAACGAATGTAACGACATCCTTGCCCCCTCTTCCTTATTAACTCGGATACCCAACGGTTGAGGCTTATTATCCTTCTTAGGCGGATCAACCGTTGGAGATAACTTGATGACGAAAGGCTCACTCTCCATCTTATTCCGATTTGTGGAAAGCACATCGACTAATCCTTTCTTTTTATTATCTTATTATTATTAAAGTGAGAATGAATGCAATTTATGAATGCAGTAGATGGTTGAGACAAACAATTTTATTTATTTCATCTAGACAGTGTACATTCCTCAATGCAATGTTTCGAAGTACATTTTTGTTTAATATTTCTATTTATTTTCTTTTTGACTTCCCGTGCATGGCATGCGAATGCCCTAATCCTTTCTTCATGGTATTGAGGAATGTCCACTTCTTCGACTGTCTATTTTTAGATGCATGTTATGAGGATGAAGCTTGGTGGATGTATGTATGCAAGTGTTTGTTTTTTCCTAAACATTATCATGTTTTATTTTCTAACATGATGTATGATAGTGTTTGGGATTTTGCGTTTTTTTTTTTTGTATGCGGATGAGGGCATGAAGAATACCAGCCGCTTTCTAGAATGCAAAAAGATTTTTATTGAATGATTTATGAGATGGATATTCCTTAAGATAATGGCTTAGGTATCCTCCCTAAAGCTTATGCTTTGTGGGATATCCTACCCACCTCGGTGTAATGGTTCCTTCCCCATCACAGATTTGACAAGTATAATGGCAATCACCATCACACCTTAGTACACTTGTCCCTTCCTTGTCGCGAAGGTCACAAATGTGCTCGGGGCCTCTTTCGCCATTGTCTTAGGGATATCTAGTGCTCCCTAGAATGAATGTTATTATGTATGCACTACAAATATTTTTTTTTTATGATAGCAGATATTGAAAGTGGAATAACTTTTGACTGGGTTGTCCGATTTGGACGCACAGCATGTCAAAACGAAGAGAAAAGGGTGAAGAACCAAGCTGCAAATTCCCGTAGGGGATTTGGCCCAGTAATTTTAAAAAACGCCTCTAAGACCTACTTTTGAGGGATTTATTAAAATGATGCGTATGCACACTTATTTTTTCTCTTGGTTTTTTTTTTCACTTATGATGCAATATGAATGATACGACTTTGTCAAATTTTTTTTTTTTATGTTTTGATTTTGTTATTATTATTTTATTTATTTTGGATTTATTTTTTATTTTGATTTTTTATTGCTTTTTATTTTATAGCCTTTTATCTCTTCTGTCAGAACTGCGTGGCTACTTAGCTTGCAAAGGACCTGAAACCAGGCTAGCTAAAATGCAGACTGTCCGAGATAAAATGTGGCTTTATGCGAAAGGATATTTTAGCGTCCCTTATCTCTTCTGTCGGAACTGCGTGGCTACTTAGCTTACAAAGAACCTGAAACCAGGCTAGCTGAAAGGCAAACTGTCCGAGATAAGGGTGTTTGTTTGTAAAATATTTTTTGTGTTTTTTGTTCTGTTGTTTGTTTATGCTATGTAACATACAAATGCAACAATCATATGCACACACAATTCGATCATCCCCGAACAGGCGAGATTTCATATTTATCACGAGGTAGGGTTTTCCTGCAGAAAAGTGCATTGGCAAGGGTAGGTTCTAACTGTTCTCACCAAGCTAAGGCCCCCAAGGTGCCCCCATTATAGGGTCCCCACTCTCCAGCCGTCCGACCATGCTCAACACTAAGGCCAGAGTCGGTCTTGTTGCCAAAAGAGGAAGGTTATCACCTTGAGTGGTGGTTTCCGATCACACTGGTGGGCACAAGGCCCTAACTACAGCGAACCGTACCTGCCACCCATTCCCTATAGTTATCTCACTTGCCCCCGGGTATAGAGGGAACTGTAGTGTGCAAGGGTTTGTGTGCAGTTTATATTTCAATCAATTGCGTAAGTATAAACAAGCAACAGTTATTTGAAAGCCAAACAATAAAGCATGTTATAATACAAGACAGGGTAAAAGCGCTATTTTCTTGGTTTAATTATTTTTAAGCCAGCCCATCACTAAATGGGATCAACTCTCTAGGCTTCCCCAGTGGAGTCGCCATCTGTCGCCGCCTCCCAAAAATGAAGGGGCGGTTGGAGCGACGCGATGGTTTTTCGACCCTCTTGCTTTCGCGTTTTTTCATGGGTGGTTACAACGTCCTTAGGTTGTCCGATAACCGGGCTAACCTAGAGATGAGGTTTTCGAAAAGTGTTCTTGGGTTGTCCGATAACCAGGCTAACCCAAGAACGGGTTTTGAAGGGTTCGTGGAGTCACCACCGATGTTTTTACCGGAAACATCGGAAAAGGAGTTTAAAAAGGCGTTAGTTTTCGAAAACCAACTTTGGTCATTAGAACCAGAGTTGGGTAAGGGAGTTAGTTACGTGCAAAGGAAGTGTTAGTTCCTTTACGACGCCCCTTTCGGGTTCCCTATGATAGGCCGGCTATTTTGGATAAATAATTAAACTGGAAAATTGCGCTTTTACCCTTTTATTATGCGGTATTTAAAGATTATGACTACATGGCCCTAGCGTCTATTGCATAATTTTAAATGAAAGCGGTAAAATTAGAAAGAGAGAGGGTGTACCTCCAAAGCGAGCCTTTTATATTTCTCTTTAAAGAGCGGGTGCTTTTTGGCAACCCTTCACTCTACAAACTCTCAGAAACTCCGGAAATGCCTCGGAGGGATTCTAAAGAAGATTTAGAACACTCAATTTATGCCTAGAGACACTCAGAAACTCCGGAAATGCTTAGGAGGGGTTCTAGAGAGAGAAAATATAGAGAGAAGGAGGAGCTACTATGCTTGGTGTGTGGAAATGAGGGGGGGAGAGCCCCTATTTATAGTTTTTCGCGCCTGACAGGTCGAGACCTCCGTTTCGTCTAACAGGGTCGAGACCGCCGTCTGGACAATCCAGACCGCTGTCTCGACCATGGCAGGGGGTTGAGACCGCCGTCTGGATAATCCAGACCGCCGTCTCGACTAGGCAGAAGTCGAGACCGCCGTCTGGACAAGCGAGACGGCGGTCTTGTCCCTGGCGTGAGGCGAGACGGCGGTCTGGTCCTTCCAGACGGCGGTCTCGTCCCTTCAGGGCGAGAAACTTTATTTTTCGGGCCAAAAAAACCTCCTATCTTAGTACGGGGGCCTAATAGTCTCTCCTAGTGGCTTGTTAGGCTTCGACCATCTTCAAATAGGGGGTCTTCTGACTTTATTTGGAGGCTGGGCAAGATTTGGGGTCTATAGGTACCAACCCCTATCTGGTTTGATGAGAATGAACCCTCATCTGGTCTGAACCTCCTTCTATAAGGCTATTGTGAGTACAAACCCCCACCAGGTTTGAGTCCGCGCTTGCTAAACTCTTGTGAGTACTTACTCTCACCAGGTACGAATCCGTATTTGCTAGATTCTTGTGAGTACTTACCCTCACCAGGTACGAGTCCGCATTTGCTAAACTCTTTGTGAGTACTTACCCTCACACGGTACGAGCCCACGTTTGCCAAGCTCTTGTGGGTACTTACCCCCACCAGGTATGAATCTGCATTTGCTAGATTCTTGTGGGTACTTTCCCCCACTAGGTTCGAGTCCGCGTTTGCTAAACTCTTTGTGAGTACTTACCCTCACACGGTACGAGCCCGCGTTTGCTAAGCTCTTGTGGGTACTTACCCCCACCAGGTATGAATCCGCATTTGCTAGATTCTTGTGGGTACTTTCCCCCACTAGGTTCAAGTCCGCGTTTGCTAAACTCTTTGTGAGTACTTACCCTCACATGGTATGAGCCCGCATTTGCTAAGCTCTTATGGGTACTTACCCCCACCAAGTATGAATCCGCATTTGCTAGATTCTTGTGGGTACTTTCCCCCACTAGGTTCGAGTCCACGTTTGCTAAACTCTTTGTGAGTACTTACCCTCACATGGTATGAGCCTGCATTTGCTAAGCTCTTGTGGGTACTTACCCCCACCAGGTATGAATCCGCATTTGCTAGATTCTTGTGGGTACTTTCCTCCACTAGGTTCGAGTCTGCGTTTGCTAAACTCTTGACGAGCCCCGTTCTGCAAGGCTCTTGTGGGTACTTTCCCCACTAGGTTTGAGTTTGTGTTTGCTAAACTCTTGACGAGCCCCGTACTGCAAGGTTCTTGTGGGTACCTACCCCCACAAGGTACGAGTTTGCGTTTGCTAAACTCTTGATGAGCCCCATTTTGCAAGGCTCTCATGATGCTCTTTTTGGTAGTCAATCCTATGGTTGATGAGTACAAACCCTCATCCGGTTTTAGAGATGTGTTGGCGGCTTACTGTTTCTGATCATGCACCCATTCCATGGGGAGTGATTGGTTTTGTTTTTGACTTTTCTGTTTTAGTCATCCGATCTTGCCAGGAATTTTTTGTGTTTGGCTTTTTCGCCATCCGACATGTTGATTGTCAGGGATTATTTGTTGGTTTTTCTTCCTTTTTTGGGTATCCGCTAGGGATGAAAATATTTTCTTCTTTTTTCTTTTTGGCGATCCACCAACTTTGATTTGATTTTTTTTTTATGATGGAGTCTTGGCTCCTGGCTTTGTGAAGCTCTTATTAAGTTGGAGGATGTGAATTTTCTTGTTTTCCACTTTTTGTAGATTTTTTTTATATACTCTACTTGGGGATTTTTATTTGACCTTTTCCTGTTGTGGCCTCTATTGGGGAATGAAAGGTTTTTCTTTTCTTTCTTTTTTTTGTTGAACCCCTGGGGATATGGAGATTTTGACTCCGTATTTTCTTTATGTAGCCCTTATTCTCCTTTGGAAATATGGAGGAGATTTTGGGTGAATGTGCTCGATGACTCATGAGATGGCGATGCTGAGTCGTGATGGCTTTTCTATGTTGATGGCTTCCTTCTTTATTGGATGGAAGGATGGTGGTTGGATCTTAAAACAAATATGTTTGACGGCTCATTTGGTGATGATGCTGAGCCGTGGGGTAATTTTTGTTTTGCCTTTGGAGTAGGCAAGGATCCGCTTGGGGATGATCGAGCCTTTCCGTCGGGCTTTTTTTGATGTACCTTCTTTTTATTGGGGTAGAAGGAGAATGGTTGGAGCTTTGGTTTTCTTGAAGCTCTTTATTCTGCTGGAGTGGTTTTCAAGATAACCTGCCGCTCTTTTGAGAGAACTTTTATTTGGAGACTGGGTTATGACCCCTCCTGTTTTCAATCACAAGTATGGAGCCTAGCCTCCTTATGTGCATGATTATTATTCTTATTTAAAGAAGATTATTTTTTCTTGATTTTGACAAAGTCGTTTTGTGCAACTACTTTGTGTGTGGATGTCCTAAATACAATCTATTTGTTTATTTATTTTTGATGCACTTAGAAAGTAACCGGCATTCTCCCGTTGACTTCCTATGAATATGTCGATGGGCTCCTCATTTATGACCATGATGATGGGCTCCTCTTTTATTCATCTTTTGATCTTAGCCCTATGTTTTGCCTAGACCGCCCTTTACGGGTTTTCGATCTAGCGGGATGCCTTAATTTTTGCCTAGAATATCTTAGGGGGCTTTTGCCTTATCTTTTGCCTAGATTGTTCTTTTGGGGTTTTTGATCTAGCAAGGCTACCCTGATTTTTTCCTAAGAATATCCTAGCAGGCATTTATTCTTTCTTATTATTATTATTATTATTATTATTATTATTATTATTATTATTATTATTATTATTATTATATATATATATATATATATATATATATATATATTATGCTTCCCCTTTTTAGATGCATGCTTGATCTTTGATTAAGGTCTTTGCGCATATTTATGATTTATCAATAAAGAGGCATTTCCATAATATTTGGTCAAGAGAAAGGAAATGAAAGGGAATTTTATTGATAAAAAAGCAAAAGTTTATTTCTTTTATAGAAGGATTTCAAAAGGTATTTAGAAGAATGGGTGGTCAGGGTTGGCTGCGCTGTATAGGCTTAAACAGTCATGTCTATGATATCTTCCCCCCTAGTTCTCCTAATTGCTTCAGTTGAGATGCCTGAGCTCAGAGTGAAGACTATACAGACTGCTTGCTTTTGGAAGAACGTTACTTTAGTCTCCTTTTCGGTTTTCGACTGAAGTAACCATTGCTCTTAGTTTTTTTTTTTTCACCTCTACTTTTTGCCTAGGACGTATCCTAGCGAGGGATATAGACCCTATCTTTTGCCCAGGGATGCCCTTTGCGGGTTTTCATTCCTAACGAGTCTTGAGCAATGTCTTCAAGCATAATACTTCTTCACCGCATCAGAATTGATTGGGTGTGGAAGTTCCTTTCCATCCATATTGGCGAGAATAAGAGCTCCTCCCAAGAAAGCTCATTTGACCACAAAAGGGTCCTTCACAATTTGCTGCCCATTTTCCAATTTTATTCTTCTGGGCTGGAAGCACATTATTTACCATTAAATCCCTCTTATGGTAAATATGAGGGTTGACTTTTTCGTAAGCCTTTTTATTTTCCTTTGATAGGCTTGTCCGTGACATAATATTCAGCCGTTTTTCTTCAATAAGGTTTAGCTGGTCATATCGGCTTTGAACCCATTTGGCTTCTATTAATTTTGCTTCCATCATCCTGTGCTTTTGTCAACATGATTAGCTGTACCAATTTGCCGTCTCGGATCTTTGCTATAACCGAAGAGTAATCATTTTGAATGTAGATCAACTACTATATCAATGCCCCTCTTCCTTTCCTTAGGGATTTCAATCCTTCTATTGATCCCTATATTTCCACATTTCCCAGTCAATTACTTGAATGCTTTATGGTGAAGGGTCAAGAGAATAGAAAGAAAGGGATTTATTGCAAAGGCTTGTGTTTTAGTGGGATTTTTTATGAAACAATAGTTTCTGTAGGAATGGCTAGCCAAGGTTGGTCGGTGTTTAGGCTAGTTTAAACAAACGTTTTATTTTAATGAGGTGGCGTCTTCAACTGATTACTTTATGGCGCCTAATTGTGATTAATTAACTTCCCTAGTCTGCCCTTTTGGGTTTTCAGCCTAGGATTTTGCCCTTTTATCTTTTTGTCTTGGGCTTTGACCTTGACGGGCTTCTTTTAATAATAATTTCTTTTCTCAAAACATTGTGGAAACACGATTTTCTTATTCGTGTCTCTAGCTAATCAATCATGTTAACTTTGGCTTCATTTTGTCTATGGCATTTTGATTATTTTGACGTATTTTGGAACAAAAAGTTTGTCTAAACATGGTTATTTATGGGGTATAGATGTGATTAGCGAGAAGAGAAACAGATAGTAAGAATAACATTCTTTTGTAGTTCAAAGGGAAATGCGTGCCCTAAAGATGCTCGGGGGTCGGGCACACCCCAAGGAGTGATCTCTAATAGTCATTGGGTTTACATCCCTTAGAATTGGAAGAAGGACACCTAATGACTAATGCTACCCCTGATGCTAATATCCCTCCTTTTCGGAAGATCGTTTTTAAGGTATGGAGGGGAGACTTCTCTTTTCCTCGTACGACTTGATCTTTTGTAGGGTTGTACTTTAAAGGGTTATCCTTAAAATCTGGTGGCTCTCTTATTCCTTGAGCATCCTTTCCAAGCCCTTGTCCTGGGTTGTATCCATATGTCTTCATTATATGGGCCACTTTCATATTACTAGGAAGTCTTTCCATATTTTCAAATGTCTTCTTCAGCCGCATCCATTTAAGGTATGGTGGACGGCTCGCTGATTCGAATGTAGTCTTTAGCTTAAACCATGATCAACTTGTCGCCTACCACGAATTTGATTTTTCGGTGGAGCGTTGAAGAAACTGCCCTAGCACTGTTAATCCAAGGTCTACTTAATCTTCCCCTTGGATTCTTTTTCCTTTTCCTCTTCGGTTTCTTTATTTTTCCTTTATTTTTAGGAGCATTATCTTGTAGCTCCTTGGGTGAATAAATTATTTTGCTTCTCGTCGTCCCCCAATGCCGGCTATATTGGAGATATCTTTATTAATGGATGAATCTTATATGTATCTCCACGGTACAATTTTATCCGATGAATAAGGGAAAGGACGAAGCATGAATAAACGCAAAGGTGTTATTGCCCATTCCCTAACATTATCAATTTGGGTACTGATATTTACTTCTTTCTTATTATCTCTTTGTCCCAAATCGATGGCCTAATTTTTTTCCTGATGGGGCTGTATCAATTGAGCTTATTTTTCAACAGTCTTTGCATGTCCGGGGAAATGGTCCCCTCCTCACTGTCTGACTCAATCCATTCGCCTTCGGCTTTCAGATCCCGCAGAGCGTTTTCAATCATAGACATGACTATTTATATGGTCCTTATTTGGGTTTAGATTTTATTTAATTATTTTGGAATGAGAGAGAAAAGAATGAGAAGAATATGAATATTATGAAAAATGCCTTGTTGTATAGATGAAAAGAGAAATATATACAGAGCCCCTTTAATAAAAAGATCTCGCGGCCATGGGCGAGACCTCGAGAGATGCATCGAAGCTTTTTATTATTATTTTTTATTTATTTATACTTTTTATTTATTTATATTTTTTTTAATGAGGAGCCCTAATCACCTGGTCTTCCCCGTCATTCTGGTTGAGACAGAGGTGTGTCGTCCACCTAAGGGTCGGGAGCATTGAAAGTAATCCACCCGGCATTCAATAATTCTTGAACCCTATATTTTAAGTTGATGCAATCTTCCACAGAATGCCCAGGAGCGCCTGAGTGGTAATCACATTTTTCGTTGAGCTTGTACCAACCGGGGTAAGGTGGATCTTTCTTCTTCAGAGGGATACGTGTTAGGAGCTTGGCATCTAACAGCTTTGGCAGCAGACTCCCATAAGAGGTTGGAATGGGGGTGAATTTCTTCTCTTGTCTGCGTGACTGCCCAGCTGGTGGCGAAGAGGGAGAAGGAGTAGCAAGGTTGATGGCATTTACGCTTCCTTCCTTCTTCTGGACAAAGGACTTGTTGAATGATGCGTTAGAAGAGGAAGGTTGTGCAATCCTTCCGCTCTTCAGTCCTTGCTCTACTCTTTCACCAACGGTTACCACATCTGCGAAAAGGGTTGATGTGTTCCCTATCATCTTATCATAATAGGGGTCCGTCAACGAATTGATGAATATGGATATGGTTTCTTTGTCAGATAGAGGAGGTTCTACTTGGGATGCTAATTCCCTCCATCTTTGGGCATATGCCTTGAAGGGTTCGTCGTTTCTTTTACTCAGAGCTTGTAGATCTGACCTATCCGGAGTCAGATCGATGTTGTACTCGTAACGGTGAAGGAAGGCATCTGCCAGTTGTCTCTAGGCTTGGACTTGTCCCCCTTCCAACTGCATATACCAGCTCAAGGCTGAATCGGCCAAACTTTCCTGAAAGTAGTGGATTAGGAGTTTCTAATTATTGCTTATGGAGCATCTTATGGCAATACATTGTAAGATGGCTCTTGGGACAAGTCATTCCCCTATATTTTGGGAAATCTGGAGCCCTGAACTTTGGGGGGAATTGAATGTTCTTGACAAGGCACATGTCAGCCGCTTCTTTAATATCAAAATTATGTCCCTCCATGGCCCTTAATCTCTCTTCGAGGGCAGTAATTTGTTAGAATCGCGCAGCAGAATGTTCGCGTGGTCGGACAAAAACCAAGAGGGGGGTGAATTGGTTTCTTAACAAAAATTAGGTTTTCAAAATTTTCCCCAAATTTTACCGATTAAAAAGCTGTGTAAACGTAAATAAGATAGAGATAGAATCTTACACAAAAGATTTATACTGGTTCGGATCAAAAGACCCTACGTCCAGTTGCTAATCACTCAAACAGAGGATTAACACTGTCACTATAATCAAAGTTGTTACAAACAGATTACAATGGAAAAGATAAAGTAAAGAAAACACCTCTCTTGAAACCCACAAGAGATGAAGAACAGCTTTCCCCAGAGACGACACAACACACAATCCACTAAGAACTCCACTTAGTGATTCTTATCGCTTCTAGCCCACACCAGGTTCCAAAAGCCCCTTTTTCTTGCAACAAACAGTTCTCTGGCACTCACAGCACTTAACTTTTGTATGAAAAAGGTTGTTCTTATTTTCTGAGTGCCATAGAGAAGCTTAAGTAGAGAAATTAGGGTTTGGGAATTTCGAAACTAGGGTTCTTGAAAATAGGGTTTTCGAAAATAAGGTTGATTTGAAGTTAAAAATCAAAATCTGACTGAAATAATCGATTAAATGAAGTGTTAATCGATTATTACATAGCCAAAATCAACAAAACCCAAAAACTATTTGTTTTAATCGATTAAAAGACCTGTTAATCGATTAAAACAGTGAACAGATATAGAAAATGGTTTTTCTCACTGTTTTAATCGATTAATTCACCATATAATCGATTAAAGCCGAGCCTCTTTGATAAATTTGAGCTTTTTGAAGCATCTAAGGTGTAGACTATGTACCGGCTATCTCAAACTCTAATAATACAGACTCAATCTAATCAAAACAGAGTTATTACAATATAAAACAAGTCTTCAACACTCTAAGTCTTGTGTTCTTGAATCATCATCAAAATCAACAAGCTTCATGTCCATCAAGTTCAACATCAAGTCCTTGAATGTTCAACAATCTCCCCCTTTTTGATGATGATCAAAATTATCTTTTAAAGCCTTGTAATAACCTGTTTTATCTGTCATACTAACAAACACATTAAACATACCAGATAATATTTAAAAACAATCATATTAGGCTTTAAATATTTTCTCCCCCTATTTCGATTAGAATAAAAAATAATTCTTCTATAACAATCATAAGAGCTCCCCCTCAAAATATGCATAACTTGGAGATAACTCCCCCTCAACCAAAGTAATAAAAGAACACAAATGTCATTTCATAAAGAAACGTCATTACAGACAAAGAGATATATAACATTACAATCATGCAAAATCTGTTTATTTAAGCAGAATTTAGGCAATGTCTAATATTCCTAAGTCTCTTCTAAGATCATAGAATCTATCATTGGGAAGAGGCTTAGTAAAAATATCTGCTAACTGATGCTTTGTATCAACGTACTCAATTTTACAGTTTCCTTTGCTGATATGATCTCTCAAAAAATGATGTCTAATTTCTATATGCTTAGTCCTAGAGTGCATTACTGGATTCTTAGTAAGATTGATTGCACTCTTATTATCACACATCAAAGGTATGTCATTTAAAAATATACTATAATCTTCTAACTGTTGTTTCATCCACAAAATTTGAGCACAACAATTACCAGCTGCAATATATTCAGCTTCAGTGGTAGATAAAGCAACACATGCCTGTTTCTTAGAATGCCAAGAGATTAAGGATGAACCTAACAAATGACATGTCCCACTAGTGCTTTTCCTATCAATTTTGCATCCACCATAATTAGCATCAGAATATCCTATTAAACTAGTACAAGCATCAGATGGATACCATAAACCAAAACCAGTAGTTCCTTTTAAATATTTTAAAATATGTTTTACTGCAATTAGGTGAGATTCTTTTGGACAAGCCAGAAATCTAGCACACACACAGACACAATGCATAATATTAGGTCTACTTGTAGTTAAGTATAACAGTGAGCCTATCATACCTCTATACATAGATTGATTAACTTCCAAACCTGATTCATCCTTGTCTAAATAGCATGAAGTTCCCATGGGTGTGTTAGCTTCCTTTGATGTGTCCATTCCAAACTTTTTAAGGATCTCTTTGCAGTATTTGGTTTGAGAGATGAAGATGCCATCTTTACGTTGCTTGATTTGTAGTCCAAGGAAGAATGTCAATTCTCCCATCATAGACATTTCAAACTCTCCCTGCATTATCTTAGCAAATTCTACACATAACGAATTATCAGTTGATCCAAAAATAATATCATCAACATATACCTGGACCAATAAGATATGTTCTTTAACTTTCTTTATAAACAGAGTAGAGTCAATTTTTCCTCTAGAAAAATCATTTGATATTAGGAAACTACTTAGCCTTTCATAGCAAGATCTAGGAGCTTGTTTCAACCCATATAATGCTTTCTTTAATTTAAAAATATGATTAGGATAACTAAAATCTTCAAAACCAGGGGGTTGCTCCACATAAACTTCTTCTTTAATAAAACCATTCAAAAATGCACTCTTAACATCCATTTGATATAATTTAAATTTCATCAAAGATGCATAAGCAAGAAGTAGGCGTATAGCCTCTAACCTGGCAACAGGAGCATAAGTTTCATCATAGTCTATACCTTCCTCCTGACAATAGCCTTTGGCAACAAGTCTGGCTTTATTCTTTATTATGTTTCCATCTTCATCAAGTTTGTTTCTAAACACCCATTTTGTTCCAATTACTTGATGTGACTCTTCTTTTGGGATTAATTCCCAGACTTGATTCCTTTCAAATTGGTTAAGTTCCTCTTGCATAGCAATGCACCATTGGTCATCTTTAAGTGCTTCCTCAACGTTTTTGGGTTCTATCTGTGACATAAAAGCTACAGACATACAGAAATTAGTCATATTTCTAGTTCTTACCCCTTTTGAGATGTCACCTATGATATTGTCCATTGAGAGTCCTCTTGGTGATTGCCATTCTTTTGCTAATTCATGCGTTTCAGAAGGCTCATTTTCTTCCAAATATAATTCATCAAGAGCCTCTCTTATATATTCATCATCACCTGCAATTTCTTTATTTGACTCAAGAGGATTTCCCCCAAGGTCTACAATCTCATCAAAAGTAACATGTATAGATTCTTCTATATTCAAAGTTCTTCCATTAAACACCCTGTAAGCCTTGCTAGTTAATGAATAACCTAAGAAAATGCCCTCATCAGCTTTAGAGTCAAATTTTCCTAAGTTGTCCTTTCCATTATTTAACACAAAGCACTTACATGCAAAAATTTTCAAATGAGCAACATTAGGCTTTCTACCATTAAACAATTCATAGGGAGTAGATTTAATAATTGACCTAATGAGCATTCTATTTAAAACATAACATGCAGTACTAACCGCATCAACCCAAAAATACTTAGGAACATTAGATTCATTTAACATAGTTCTAGCAAGTTCCTCTAATGACCTATTTTTCCTTTCAACTACACCATTTTGTTGGGGAGTCCTAGGAGCAGAAAAGTTATGTAATATTCCATTTTCTTCACAATAACTTTCAAACTTTTCATTTTGAAACTCACCACCATGGTCACTTCTTAAAACTTTAATTCTTCTGTCTTTTTCATTTTGAATTTGTTTTGCAAATTTTCTAAAGACCTTAAAGGTTTCACTCTTCATAGTTAGGAAAAATGTCCATGTATATCTAGAGTAATCATCAACAATCACAAGACCATAATAATTTCCACCAAAGCTTTTTATCCTAGAAGGTCCAAATAAATCTAAATGTAATAATTCTAGGGGTTTTGAAGTGGAAATAACATTCTTTGATTTAAAAGATGATTTTACTTGTTTACCTTTTTGACATGCATCACACAATCTATCTTTTTCAAATTTTAACTTAGGCAACCCAATAACTAAGTCTTTTGAAAATAATTTGTTCAAATGATGCATATTTATATGGGTCGCTCTCTTATGCCATAACCAAGGGTTCTCTTCCCTAGCAACTAAACATGTTATGCTAGAATCATGTAAACAATCCAAATCAATCAAATATATGTTGTTATGCCTAATGCCTTTTAATTCTACATTTTCAAAATCTATCAAATGTATGGTGCAAAATTTACTTTCAAAAATTACCTTAAATCCTTTGTCACATAGTTGACTTATGCTAAGGAGATTATGCTTTAGTCCATCAACAAGAAACACATCCTTAATCTCCAATGTGTTTGCACCACCTATATTTCCAATTCCAAGAATTTTCCCTTTGTTGTTGTCCCCATAAGTTATATATATCCTTGTTCTTTAGCTTTGAAACTCACAAATTTCATTTTGTCTCCGGTCATATGTTTAGAGCATCAACTATCAAGATACCACTTAAACTTCTTGGATTTGGAAGTTTCCTACAAAACAAGAATATAGTAATCGTAGGTCCCCATAACTTTTGGGTCATTGGGGTTAGAGACAAACAATTCATTTAACAATAGGAACCCAAATGTATTTTTCTTTAGGAACACCAAAATGTTTGATTTTACATCTATTTGAAGTATGACCATGTTTCATACAATAAAAACATGCTTTAGATGTAGCTTTTGAAAATGATGCATTTCTAACAATGGATGATTTAGTTCCTTTTTCCACCCATACTCTTCTCTTTTTAGTTTTAGGCTTTTTCAAAGGAACTTGATGATTTGCACTATTTTGAGCAAACACCATTTCATGCTTCTTAAGATCATCTATTTCCTTTTCGGCTTTGTCTAGCAAATGGTTAAGAATATCTATGTCATATTCATGCTCTTTACAATTTGCACATGCTAAGTTCTTATCATTAATCTCATCTAAACATACAATTTTCGTTTCTAAGGACTCCTTTTCTTCTAAACATGTGATTTTCATTTTTAAAGAGTCAATTTCCTTTTCGGATCTACTTAAATTTTTCTTCACAACTTTATATTCATTTTTCAAATTCTTAAAAGCACTAAACAGTTCATTATATGCATTTTGCAGTTCATCATAGTTATTATCATCATCACTAGAAGATGAGTCGGAATCACTTACCTCAAAATCGGAAGATATGTTGTCATTTGCCATTAAGCAAATATTTGCTTCTACTTCCGAGTCACTTGATTCCGAACTTGAATCACTGTTATCCCAAGCAATATAGGCTTTCTTTTTGAAGAACTTTTTGCCTTTGATTTCATCATTTTTCTTGTTTGGACATTCGGTCTTTACATGTCTTGCTTCACCACAACCATAACATTTTATATTTACGGAAGTACTTTCTCTTACCTTTGAATGGATGCCTTCCTTTTGCTTTCATGAATTTGGTGAACTTCTTTATCATAAGACTCAACTCTTCTTCTTCATTTTCTGAGTCTTCTTCTTCCTTTTTATTTTTACCATTGGAAATTTTGGTTTTGAAGGCTAAGTTCTTCTTTTGATATTGTCCTTCTTCTTCATTTAGCCTTCCAAGCTCTAGCTCATGCTCTCTTAGTTTTCCAAAGAGCGCCGCCATAGACATTGTGGCAAGGTTTTGTGACTCCGAGATGGCCGTCACTTTAGGTTGCCATTTCCTATCGAAAGATTTTAAAATTTTAACATTCAATTCATCAACGTCAAAGATTTTACCTAATCTGGTGAGATGGTTCACAATATGAGTGAAACTCTTTTGAATGTCGAATATCGTTTCGCCTTATTGCATCCGGAACATCTCGTATTCTTGGATTAAGGAGTTTTTACATGCTCTCTTAACGTCGTCAGTACCTTCGTGGGTCACTCTTAGCATTTCCCACATCTCCTGAGCACTTTTACAAACAGAAATCCTGTAAAACTCGTCAAGGGTTAAAGTAGATGATATTATATTTCTAGCCCTAACGTTAAATTGAGCTTTTCTATTTTCCTCTGCAGTCCATCTAGAAAAAGGTTTGGGAACGTCAACACCGTTCTCAGTAACTTTAGGAACATATGGACCATTTAAAATAGCGTCCCAAACGCCTCTATCAACAGACTCTAAAAAGATTTGCATTCTTACCTTCCAGAAAGGATAATTTTGACCCGCAAAAAGTGGGGGCCTGTTGATAGATGCACCTTCGGCAAAAGTTTGATTTTGTCTGGCCATTTTCGAAAAGTTTTAATGACTATCAAAGCAAGCTCTGATACCACTTGTTAGAATCGCGCAGCGGAATGTTCGCGTGGTCGGACAAAAACCAAGAGGGGGGGTGAATTGGTTTCTTAACAAAAATTAGGTTTTCAAAATTTTCCCCAAATTTTACCGATTAAAAACTGTGTAAACGTAAATAGAGTAGAGATAGAATCTTACACAGGAGGTTTATACTGGTTCGGATCAAAAGACCCTACGTCTAGTTGCTAATCACTCAAATAGAGGATTAACGCTGTCACTATAATCAAAGTTGTTACAAACAAATTACAATGGAAAAGATAAAGTAAAGAAAACACCTCTCTTGAAATCCACAAGAGATGAAGAATAGCTTTCCCTAGAGACGACACAACACACAATCCACTAAGAACTCCACTTAGTGATTCTTATTGCTTCTAGCCCACACCAGGTTCCAAAAGCCCCTTTTTCTTGCAACAAACAGTTCTCTGGCACTCACAACACTTAACTTTTGTATGAAAAAGGTTGTTCTTATTTTCTGAGTGCCATAGAGAAGCTTAAGTAGAGAAATTAGGGTTTGGGAATTGGGAATTTCGAAACTAGGGTTCTTGGAAATAGGGTTTTCGAAAATAGGGTTGATTTGAAGTTAAAAATCAAAATCTGACTGAAATAATCGATTAAATGAAGTGTTAATCGATTATTACAGAGCCAAAATCAACAGAACCCCAAAACTCTCTGTTTTAATCGATTAAAAGACATTTTAATCAATTAACATGCCTGTTAATCGATTAACAGGCCTGTTAATCGATTAACAGGCCTGTTAATCGATTAACAGGGGTGTTAATCGATTAAAACAGTGAACAGATACAAAAAATGGTTTTTCTCACTGTTTTAATCGATTAATTCACCAAAAAATCGATTAAAGTCCAGCCTCTTTGATAAATTTGAGCTTTTTGAAGCATCTAAGGTGTAGACTATGTACCGACTATCTCAAACTCTAATAATACAGACTCAATCTAATCAAAACAGAGTTATTACAATATAAAACAAGTCTTCAACACTCTAAGTCTTGTGTTCTTGAATCATCATCAAAATCAACAAGCTTCATGTCCATCAAGTTCAACATCAAGTCCTTGAATGTTCAACATAATTTGTTGCTTGGAAACCATAGGAATATTGATGTGCATTGCCCCCTTGTCAGACTGGACATGAACTCCCTGTTCATGCTCAAAGATGGGTTCCTCTTCTTCCTCATGGTGGGAAGCATGTTCACTGTTAGGACCCTCCTTGTGGAGATGTTGTTGACGCATTATTTCTAGCATTTGTGCCATTTGTTCCCTTGGAGAGTTAATCTCGGTGGTGAGTTTGCGATTTTGCTCCTCTAATTGTTCCATCCTTTTGGCTTTTTGAGCGCGAGTGAGGACGGGCGGAAGACCAACCACTTTCTAAATGATTTAAATATTTTCATTATAGCTTTCTATTGTAAATGATTAGTGTGGGATAGATATGCCTTAGACCATAGCTTTGGCGTTTTCCTAAAAGCTTATGCTTTAGGGAGTACCATACCCACCTTGGTGTGATGGTTCCCTTTTTTTCAAAGGTTACCATCATACCTTGCGCACTTATCTCTTCTAGGAAGGTTATAAACGCACTTGGGTCTCTTTCTCTATTATCTAAGGATATCTAATGCATCCTAGAATGAATGTGTTTATGTATGAGAGATTTTATTATAATGATGTTTATGAATGATACGACTTTGTCAAAAATCTTTTTATTGTAAGAGGTATTTTTATTGCTTTAAAATATTTTTTATAACCCTTTATCTCTTCTGTTGGTCAACGTGGCTACTTAGCTTACAAAGAACCTGAAATCAGGCTAGCTTAAATGAAGACTGTCCGAGATAAAGTTGGTTTATTCTTATCATTTTTATGGTTTTTAGAATTTTTGTTATTTTTTTGTCTGTTGTATGATTACCCTATGCCAATGCATCAATACAAATGCAGCAAACAAATGCACACACAATTCACTCATCCACGAGCAGAGCCATGCTTATTTAATCACGAGGTAGGGTTTTCCTACAGAAACGTGCTTGGTTAAGGTGATTCTAAACTGTTCTCACCAAGGCCAAAGGTTCCCAAGGTGCCCCCATTATAGGGACCTCTCAATCTCTCAGTCTTTGGATCATGCACGGAACTCCGTGTTGACATCCTTGGACCAAAAGAAGAGAGTTATCACCTTGAGTTGGTGGTTTTCTGACAACGGTTGTAGCCCTGTGTGCCAACAAGTCGGTCGTATCTGCCACCCACTCCCAATTGGTATTCACTCTTGCCCCCGCGTATAGAGGGACTGTAGTGTGCAAGGGCCTTTGTGTACAGTTTGTATTTCAAACAATTTGCAAAAAATAATCATACAACAGTTATTAAAGCCATACAATAAAGCATACAAAGGAGGGTAAATGCGTAATTTCAAATCTTTACTTAGTTTGAATTTATCCATCACTAAATGGGATCAACTCTCTAGCTTCCCCAGTGGAGTCGCCATCTGTCACTGCCGTCCATTTCGACGTCTAGGGACATCTCGAACATTTATGCGAGCGGTCGCAAAAAGATGGTTTAGACTCGTGTTTTATTTAAAAATATGATCATTGCTCCCGAGGTGCTCAACAACTAAACTATCCTCTAATAAAAGCAAGGTTTTCGCAAAAAAGGTTCTTATGGAGTCGCCACCAATGTTTTGACCATAAACATTGGAAAAAGATAAAAAGGCGTTGATTTTAAGAAAAACCAAACTTGGCCATTATAACCAGAGTTAGGTAAGGGAGTTAGTTACACGTGGGGAAGGTGTTAGCACCCCCACGACGCCCCTTCCGGGTTCCCTATGACGGATTAATTCATAAAGTAAAGATTATGAGAAATTACATTATTACCCTATTTTATTATACAATATTAAAAAATGGCTATCTACATGATTCTATTTTATATTGCATACATAAAACAATAATTAAAGCAATAAAAGAGAAGAGAAATGAAAAGAACCTCCATAGCAAACTTTTTATTACAAATCTTCAACTATGAGGATGCCTTTTGGTAATCCCCCGCACTACAAAGACTCTCCTCCCCGAATACAGGACCAACACTACGAAAACTTTAAGAAGAATCGAATGCGGAAGAAACTTCCTTAACCGATTGTTACCTTATAGGCAATCAGAGAGATCATTCGAAAGAGGGAGACAAGAGAGGAGTGAGGTGTGTGTAAAAGTTGCAAATGAGACCCCTATTTATAGTTTTTCGCTACCAGGACCTCGGGACGGCCGTCTGGGCTGGGATGGCCGTCTGGGACATTGGAACAGCCGTCTGGGAAGTGGGACAGCCGTCCCAAGTGAAAAAATGGGTTGGGACAACCGTCTGGGAAGTGAGACAGCCGTCCCAAGTGTGAAAATGGGTTTGGGACAGCCGTCTGGGAAGTGGGATGGCCGTCCCAAACCCCCTAACAGCATTTTCTTACCTTTTACTTATTTTTTGAGTGCAGAAAACTCTCCTATCCTCACATGGAGCCTAGTGAACATTACTAGGGGCCCAATGATGCCTTGTTCATCTTTGAACGGAGGATCTCTGACCTTTATTGAGAGGCCGGGCAAGATTTGGGGTCTACAGCCGTCCATGGCAACTTTAAGGCCATGGACGGTAGTTGCGACTTATTGATCTGGCTTGCGTGCAGATCAGGCGCACTTCGTGCGCAAGTTGATGGGTATGAACCCCCCATCAGGCTGGTACAGTCCACTGCGTAGGACTGGTGGTGGTGGTGGCTTATTGCTCAGTCGCTCATGTGTCGGCGCTGTGATACGTTCTTTTGTCTTTGCTTTTGTCTTTTCTGGGAGTGGTCATCCGGTTTGTTCCGGGAATTACTTTGACTCTTCCGGTGGTCATCCGGCTTGGTGGCTGCCGGGTAGTCTTGTTTATTTGTTGTTCGACTTTTTCTTTTCGTCGAAAAACTTCTTGGTCAATGTGGTTGACTTGTTTTGTTTTAATCCTGCCTTTTTCTGCGGTTATATCTTTTTTCTCGCGATTTCAGATTTTGGCTTTTCCGAGATTGAGCGTAAGTCTTTTTTCTTCTTAGTTTCTTTTCATTATGCTGACTTTTCGAAAATAGGACAAAAATGAATGCAAGGAAAATTTTTATTTATGGTAAATTACAGCATTTATTTTTTGAGTACTATCCCTAAGACGGTGGACTTGAGCCGGGAGGAGGGAATTGCCGGTACATGTGCCTCTGAAATTCTGCCTGGTCTCGGATTGCGTCGAGGTGTTCTTGTCGGAACATCGCTAGGTCTTGCCTTTTTTCCTCTTGTATCTGGCTGAATGTGTCCATCCTTGTGTCAAAGGCGTCCTGCCTTAAGGACATCTGGTCTTGTCTTAGGGACATTTAGTCGAATTGCTGGCGCAAGCTGTAGAGGTTGCGGTTGATGCCAGTAAAGTCGTCTGTGTACTGCTGTTGTTGTTGATGTTGTTGCTAGAAATCCGGGGGTGTCGGGAGATCTTGCATTGCCACTATGTCCTGGAGATCCAGAGTTATGTCCAGTGAGGGGTGGAGGATCAACCGTGACCCTTGGCGGAGCAGCATCCCCATGCTGAGCAGGATGGATCTGTTGATAGTCTCAGGTCGAAGGTTGGAGGCAACTTCTTCCCTGCCGCTGCACCCCCATTTTTCGGCCAGTGGGGTGATGAGGGAAGCCATGAGGATGGCTCCCACAGGACGGCTCCCGAAATCCTTGAGAGCCTTCGCGATGAAGTAGCCGGGATTACCCTGACTCTCCTTCCGCCCGTGGACAGTCCTAGCCAGCAGCTTGTGGTAAATGCGAAGAGCGGGGGTAAGTGCGGATCCCTTCAGCAGGGATGGCAAGGTGTGCATCTCGGTGAGTTCCTCCCACATATCGCTGGCGGTAAGGGTAGTGGGGCGCTCGCAGATGGCCTCCTGGTATTCCCGAGTCAGGACATCCTCGGGCCGGACGAATCCAATCGCAACATTAAACTTGTCCAGGGTCGTTGTCCGATACATCCCGTTCATGAAGTAGGACACCATCTTCGTTGGTGGGAGGCTCGACACCATGGTGGGAAGCTCACAGTATGCGATGGAGGCGAGGAATTCCATCACTGCCTGTGGGTAGACGTGAGTGGGAGGAGACTGGAGCAGGAAGCGCCATTCGATGCTGTCGAGGTAGGCACAGACGTCGTCTTCCCAACCGAACTCGGCGAGGATGGTGAAGTCTAGACTTAGCATGGGGTGCCAAGTGTACCCCTGAATGTGTTCCAGGCAGGCTTGGTGTAGGGGCGAGAGCTGTGTTGGATCTTGTGGAGTTGGGGCTGTGGAGCTACTGGGGCCAGAAGAACCCCTTCTCTTTCTGGATGCTTCTCCTCTATGCATTTTTTATAGTAGGATGCTCAAATATAGGAGAAAGAAAAGTAGGAGTGCAGGAGAAAGTGTTTGAGAACCCCCTCCAAGACCCCCTATAAATAGGATTTTCGCTGGATTCAGGATCGCCGTCTGGGAAGTTGAGACGGGTGCCTTCTGATTTTTTGTTCTTTCTGCTGTACTTGGCTGTACCATTTTGGACTCAGCGTGACCGAAGAATAACGTTCCCTTTTTCTTTCTTTTTTTGTATTCTTTTCTTTTTTCTTCTTCTTTTTTTTTTTGTGCAGAGCACACTTTGCCATGTTGGTGTCCCTTTTTCTTCACTTTAGGGGTTTCAATCCTCTTGTTGACTATATGCCTCCATATTCCCAAACTAATTGTTAGAATAATATTGTGAGGGTTAAGAGAAAAGAAGTAAAGGGTAAATTCAATGGCTTGTGTTTTAGACGATTGATTTTATTTAGAAAAGATTTTGTAAGAATAGCTGACTAAGGTTAGGCCTAAGTGTTTAAGCTTTGGTCTAAGCAAACGTTTCCTTTTTTTTTTTGGTGTATTTGCGTCTTAGCCTATTTCCATTGCTTTTTATGGCTGGTTGATTTCCCTAGATCGCCCTTTGGGTTTTCAAACTAGGATATTGTGTTTTGGTCCTATCTTTTGTCTAGGTTCCTTCTTTTTTCTTTTTGTTTAGGGAATCCTAGCGGACCTTATTTCAAAACTCTAACTTTTGCCTAGGCTACCCCTTATTTTTGTTCCGGTGTCCTACTGAGTTGACGCTATCTTTTGCGTAGCCCCCTTAGTGGGTTTCCTACCGGGTATTCTGCCCTTTTCTTTTGGCCTTTGGCTTCCATGGGCTTTTTCTTTTCTTTTTTGTGTGTTTTATTTTTCACAATATTGGCGAAACACAACTTTATTTATGGTGAGGTAAAGCCTTATTTTGTGCTTCTAATCGACCAGCTTGATTGTAATGTCAATGGTAAATTTTGATTAATTGGACGCGCTTTGATTCTTTTCTTTTCTTGTTTATTTAGACAACGTTATTATGAGGTGTGGTCATGAAATAGCAAGAAGAGAAGCAGATAGTAAGAAGTGTATTCTTTATTAATTAGTAAGGCAATATGTGCCCTCAAATGCCTTGGGGTCGGGCTAGCCCCGGGGGATAATCTCTAACAATCATTGGGTTTACATCCCTTAAGCGAAGAAAAAGATTTTCTAATGACTAGGGTAGCTCTTGACGCTTGCATCCTTCCGCTTCGGAATATCTGTTTGAGTGTGCGGAGGGGAGACTTCCCTTTTCTTCCTTCTGCTCGGCCCTTTGTAGGGTCATATCCTAGGCCACACTTGAAAGGATTATCTTTGAATTATGGGGGTTCCCTCATCCCTTAGGAATCTGCCCCCAATCCTTGGCTAGGATGGTAACCATGCTTCATCATCATATGGGCTACCTTTGTGTTTTTGGAAAGTCTCTCTACATTGGCAATTTCGAGCGCTTGAAAAGATGTTTCAAGGGCCTCTTCAGCCGCATCCACATAAGGCTGGGTTGATGGTCCACTGATAAGGATATCATCTTCTGCTTGGACCGTGACCAGTTTGTCATCCACTATAAACTTGACTTTTTGGTGGAGCGTTGAAGGTACTGCCTTAGCGTCATGAATCCAAGACCTGTCGAGGAGACAACTATATACAGGAGTAATGTCCATTATATGGAAATCGACGTTGAAGATAGTGGGCCCGATTTGGATTGGCAGATTGACTTCCCCCACTACTTCTCGTTTGGATCTGTCAAAGGCTCGAACGATAGTGCTGCTTGGGCACAAACGGGTTCCTTGAATAGTCAGCTTGTCGAGTGTACACTTGGGCATCACGTTCAAGGATGACCCGTTATCCACAAGAACTTTGGCAATGAGGTACTCCTTGCACTTGATTGAGATGTGCAAGGGCTTGTTGTGGTTTGACCCCTCAAGGGGGAGTTCTTCCTCTGTAAAGGTGAGGTGATCGCTTGCCATGATGTGACCGACGATCCTCTCGACCTTTTCTTGGGATATGGTGTGAGGTACATGCGCTTCGCTCAAGACCTTCATCAGGGCATTTCTATGTGGTTTTGAGCTCATCATTAGAGATAACAGGGTTATCTTAGCAGGTGTATGATTGAGCTGGTCAATAATGGAATATTCGCTTTGTCTTATAAACTGAAGTAATTCCTCGGTCTCCTCCTTGGATTCCTTATTTTCTTTTTCTTCGGTCTGTTTATTTTTTTCTTTATTTTTGGGGACATCTTCTTGTAAGTCCTTGGGGGAGTAGACCCTTCCACTTCTAGTCATGCCCCCAATGCCGGCTATATTAGAGATATTCTCCTTTATTGGTGAAGATGTTCCGTATCTCCATGGTACAATTTTATTTGATTCGTAAGGAAAAGGACGTGGCATAAATAGTCACACAGGTGTCCTTGCTCCTTCTTCCTTATTGGTTTTGAGAACCAACGGCTGAGGCTTATTACCTTCTTATGGTGGATCGACCATTGGGGAAAGCTTGATTAAAAGCGGCGTTCTCTCCATTCTTCTGATTTGGAAGACATGTCAGTTAATCCTTCCTTTTTATTATCTTGTTTATTAAAAGTGAAGGAGGGGAAGTTAAATATGCAAATGAATGATATGCATGCAAGTAGACAATTGTTGAATAAAGAAAAATTTCATTCATCCGTAAAAGTTGTACATTCCCCTATTCCATACTACGAAGCAACTTTTGACAGAAACGGAAAAGCCTAAAGAAACCCACAGGTGGGTCTTGATCTCTATGTAATTCCCTCTAGGCTTCCCGGACATGACGAGCGAGTGCTTCGCTTTGCTTCTAGACTGCATGGCTCATATCTTCACTGTACTTTTGAGCCTCTTTGATCTTCGCCTCTTGATGGACGACCAAGGCTTGTAGCTCGTCGAGCTTTGCAAGGGCTCGGTCCTTCTCTCGCAGCACTTGACCGTACTGAGCTAGCCCGTCTCTTTCTTTGCAGCATAGCTCAGTGAGACTTCTGTTGAGTCTTCGGTTGGCCTCTCGCTCTAGGCGTATTTCTGACCGAGTCCTTGTGAGATCTTGTAACAAGTCCTTGATCGTCTGAGCATGTTTTGCTGATTCGGCCTCAAGGTGTGCTGATTTGGCGGTTATTTCTTGAAGTTGGCTATCCGAGCTGGTTCTAGCAGCTTTGGATGCTCAGATAGCTTGCTCGTTAGAGTTAGCACATTGATCCTTGAGGCGCTGTATTTCATGATCCTTTTTCTTGCATTGCCTCTGTAGACCGTCTATGGTGAGGATAGATTCTTGTTCTCTTTCTTCAAGGGCCCTCATCTGGGCTCCCATGATTTCTGTCCTCTGGGTCAAGGCATCGACTTGAGTTTGCAACTCTTCACTATTTGCACATATAGCGAGTGAGGTGGATGGTTGAGACATCCCTCTTTTGCGTCTCCACTCTTCATAGTCACTGGAGACAGCTACTCGAGCTTTTCCTAGCTCTCTATCTCCCATAAAGACTGGTTTCTCCCATGCTCTTCTCACAGCTAGTGAATTGGTGATCGTGCATGGGTCTCCGAAGAAACACAGTCCTCCGAGCTCCCCTCGGGATATTGTAGTTTGAGTCCTCATGAGTTGTCTCATAGCTACTCTAGGTGAATAGGCTATGCAACCCCTGAGTCCTATCAGCGGTATGCTCAGGTAATCCCCACATCTGATGAGGACCGGGCCGGGTCGGAACCAAGGGCAAACCCAGGATAATTGGTTGGCGTCCCATTGTTCCAACTCGACCTTCCACTCTGAGGTTAGGCGTCAGTGGAGAGGGATTTTGGAGAAGCTTTTCAAAGGGTCGGGGAACATCCCCATGTGACTAGAGGCGTAGAAATGTGTGATTCCCCACACAAAAAGTAGTGAAAAGCAACATTGGAGTGTTTTTCCTTGCTTCTGGAGGAAAAATTCCACTGAGAGCAAGGTGTCGGCAAGAATTGCAGGAAAGGGACTCTTCGAGTTCATGTCCCAGGCGAAGAAGGCGTCCATGACGGCTTGATCTACTGTGTCGATATGGAAGGGAAACAAGATTGTTCCAAATATGATCAAGGCCAGGGTTTTGTTAAAAGTAGTCCATTCTGCCTTTTCAGCCAAGGAGGACAGATGGTCTTCTAACATTGAGACTTTCCAGCCCTGGATGTTCCCTTTTTCTATCAGGGTAGCCTGCCGGAATGACAATCGGATGATGGCGGCGATTTGTGGTTGTCGCCGCCGTCAAAATGAGGGCGGTCGGAGCGACGCGATGGTTTCCGACTCTCTTAATTTTAGCGTTTTTTATTGGTGGTTACAACGCCTTTAGGTTGTCCGATAACCAGGCTGAACCTAGGGGCGAGGTTTTCGAAAGGGTGCTCTTGGATTGTCCGATAACCGTGCTAATCCAAGAGCTAGTTTTTGAGGGTTCTCTGGAGTCGCCACCGATGTTTTTACCGGAAACATCGGAAAAGGAGTTTAAAAGGCGTTGGTTTTCGAAAAACCAACTTTGGTCATTAGAACCAGAGTTGGGTAAGGGAGTTAGTTACGCGTAAAGGAAGTGTTAGTTCCTTTACGACGCCCCTTTCGGTTTCCCTATGATAGGCCAGCTATTCTGTGGATAAATAAACCGAAAAAATACGCTTTTGCCCTTTTATTTTGCGGAATTTAAAGACTATGACTACATGGCCCTAATGTCTATTGCGTAATTTAAATAATGCGGTAAAAGATAGAGAGAGAAAGTAGGAACCTCCGAAGCTAGCTTTCTATTTAATTCTTTAAAAATAGGGTGCTTTGCGGCAGCCCTTCACTCTACACGGCATCGGAAACCTCTCAAAACGCTCTAAGAAAAACTCTAAAGACACTTAGAAGCTCCGAAAATGCGTCAGAGGGATTCTAGAGAGATAAACTATTGATGTGACTAGAGAGAGAGTGAGAAAGGTGTGTGAAATGAGGGGAAGGGAGGCCCTATTTATAGGGATTCGTGCCTGTCAGGTCGAGACGGTTGTCTCGCCATTCCAGACGGTCGTCTCGCCTTGCAGGAATGGCGAGACGGCGGTCTCGCCAAACGAGACAGCGGTCTCGCCTTTCGCAGGTGGCGAGACGGTCGTCTCGCCACTTGCGCTAGGCGAGACGGCGGTCTCAAGTTTGAGACGGCGGTCTCGACCCTAAAAGGCGAAAATCCTTATTTTTGTGCCAAAAATCCCTCCTATTCTAGTATGGGGCCTAATAGTCTCTCCTAGTGGCTTCTTAGGCTTCGTCCATCTTCGAAAAGGAGGTCTTCTGATCTTTATTGTGAGACCGGGCAAGATTTGGGGTCTACAGTGGTGCAGGAGTGTATGCCCCGTGGCGAATATGGACCCCGACAGATTTGGGCCATTTTAACATAATCTCATACTCCCCTAACGTGGGCACCATATCGAATTGCGGGAATTCAAAGCAGTGCAGACTAGAGTTCCAGAAATGAACTAGAACCCTGATGAAGATGAGATCGACACAGATCTTCAACAGGTTGAGGATCCGTCCATAGGATTTTTCGAAGTCGGAGAAGACCTCTGGTGGCATTATTGCGCAAATTCGTTCCAACTTCTCAGTATGGTATCGGGGAATGTCCACTTTCTTCAATTGTCTACTAGTCCCCTCCATTTTCTAAAAACCAAAATGCATGTCTTATGAACATGATGCTTATTGTAGAACCAAGCTAGCTAAAAGGCAGACTGTCCGAGATAAAATGGCTTATGCGAAAGAATAATGTTTAGCGTCCCTTATCTCTTCTGTCGGACTGCGTGGCTACTTAGCTTACAAAGAACCTGAAACCAGGCTAGCTAAAAGGCAGACTGTTCGAGATAAGGGTGTTTATTGCAAAAAAATGTGTTTTTTTTTGTGATTTTTCTGTTGTTTGGTTATGCTATGCAATCAAATGCAACAAACAAATGCGCACACAATTCACTCATCTGCGAACAGGCGAGAAGTCATTTTAATCACGAGGTAGGGTTTTCCTGTAGAAAAGTGCATTGGCGAAGGTAGGTTCTAACTGTTCTCACCAAGGCTTAGGCCCCCAAGGTGCCCCCATTATAGGGTCCCCACTCTCCAGCCTTCCGACCATGCTTAGCACTAAGGCCATAGTCAGTCTTTGTGCCAAAAGAGGAAGGTTATCACCTTGAGTGGTGGTTTTCGATCACACCGGTGGGCTCAAGGCTATCACTACGACGAACCGTACCTGCCACCCACTCCCTATGGATTTCTCACTTGCCCCCGGGTATAGAGGGAACTGTTGTGTGCAAAGTTTTGTGTGCAGTTTGTATTTCAAACAATTGCGTAAAAATAAACAAACAACAGTTATTAAAGCCAAGCAATTAAAACATGTTATAATTCAAGGTAGGGTAAAAGCGAAATTTCTTAGTTTATTTATTAAACTGGCCCATCACAAAATGGGATCAAGTCTCTAGGCTTGTCGCTGCTGTCCATTTCGACGTCTAGGGACATCTCGAACGTTTATACGAGCAGTCGTGAAAAGATGGTTTAGACTCGCGTTTATTTAAAAATGTGTTCATTGCTCCCAACGTGCTCAACAACTGAACTATCCTCTAATAAAAGCAAAGTTTTCGTAAAAGGGTTCTTATGGAGTCGCCACTAATGTTTTGACCATAAACGTTGGAAAAGGATAAAAAGGCGTTGATTTTAAGAAAAACCAAACTTGGCCATTATAACCAGAGTTAGGTAAGGGAGTTAGTTACGTGTGGGGAAGTTGTTAGCACCCCCACGACGCCCCTTCCGGGTTCCCTATGACGGATTAATTCATAAAGTAAAGATTAAGAGAAATTACATTATTACCCTATTTTATTATACAATATTAAAAAAATGGCTATCTACATGATTCTATTTTCTATTGCATACATAAAACAATAATTAAAGCAATAAAAGAGAAGAGAAATGAAAAGAACCTCAGTAGAAAGCTTTTTATTACAAATCTTCAACTGCGAGGATGCGTTTTGGCAATCCCCCGCACTACAAAGACTCTCCTCCCCGAATACAGGACCGACACTTTGAAAACTTTAAGAAGAATCGAATGCTAGAAGAAACTCCCTTAACCGATTGTTACCTTATAGGAAATCGAAGAGATCATTCGAAAGAGGGAGAGAAGAGAGGAGTGAGGTGTGTGTAAAAGTTGCAAATGAGGCCCCTATTTATAGCTTTTTCGCTACCAGGACCTCGGGACGGCCGTCTGGGCTGGGATGGCCGTCTGGGACATCGGGACAGTCGTCTGGGAAGTGGCACAACCGTCCTAAGTGAAAAAATGGGTTGGTACAGCCGTCTGGGAAGTGAGATAGTCGTCCCAAGTGTAAAAATGGGTTTGGGACAGTCGTTTGGGAAGTGAGGTGGTCGTCCCAAACCCCCTGACAGCATTTTCTTACCTTTTTCTTATTTTTTGAGTCCAGAAAGCTCTCCTATCCTCACATGGAGCCTAGTGAACATTACTAGGGGCCCAATGATGCCTTGTTCATCTTCGAACGGAGGATCTTAACCTTTTTTGAGAGGTCGGGCAAGATTTGGGGTCACAGCTGCCCCCCCTTCAACTGACTAATCGATGTTAGAATCGCGCAGCGGAATGTTCGCGTGGTCGGAAAAAAACCAAGAGGGGGGTGAATTGGTTTCTTAACAAAAATTAGGTTTTCAAAATTTTCGCCAAATTTTACCGATTAAAAACTGTGTAAATGTAAATAGAGTAGAGAAGAGAATCTTACACAGGAAATTTATACTGGTTCGGATCAAAAGACCCTACGTCCAGTTGCTAGTCACTCAAACAGAGGATTAACGTTGTCACTATCATCAAGCTTTTACAAACAAATTACAATGGAAAAGATAAAGTAAAGAAAGCACCTCTCTTGAAATCCACAAGAGATGAAGAACAGCTTTCCCTAGAGACAACACAACACACAATCCACTAAGAACTCCACTTAATGATTCTTATCGCTTCTAGCCCACACCAGGTTCCAAAAGCCCCTTTTTCTTGCAACAAACAGTTCTCTGGCACTCACAGCACTTAACTTTTGTATGAAAAATGTTGTTCTTATTTTCTGAGTGCCATAGAGAAGCTTAAGTAGAGAAATTAGGGTTTGGGAATTGAGAATTTTGAAACTAGGGTTCTTGGAAATAGGGTTTTCGAAAACAGGGTTGATTTGAAGTTAAAAATCAAAATCTGACTGAATAATCGATTAAATGAAGTGTTAATCGATTATTACAGAGCCAAAATCAACAGAACCCCAAAACTCTCTGTTTTAATCGATTAAAAGGGCTGTTAATCGATTAACAGGCCTTTTAATCGATTAACAGGTGTGTTAATCGATTAAACTAGTGAGCAGATACAGAAAATGGTTTTGCTCACTGTTTTAATCGATTATTTCACTATTTAATCGATTAAAGCTGAGCCTGATTGATAAATTTGAGCTTTTTGAAGCTTCTAAGGTGCAGACTATGTACCGGCTATCTCAAACTCTAATATTACAGACTCAATCTAATTAAAACAGAGTTATTACAATATAAAACAAGTCTTCAACACTCTAAGTCTTGTGTTCTTGAATCATCATCAAAATCAACAAGCTTCATGTCCATCAAGTGCAACATCAAGTCCTTAAATGTTCAACAATCTCCCCCTTTTTGATGATGATCAAAATTATCTTTTAAAGCCTTGTAATAACTTGTTTTATCTGTCATACTAACAAACACATTAAACATACCAAATAATATTTAAAAACAATCATATTAGGCTTTAAATATTTTCTCCCCCTATTTTGATTAGAATCAAAAATAATTCTTCTATTACAAACATAAGAGCTCCCCCTCAAAATATGCATAACTTAGAGAAAACTCCCCCTCAATCAAAGCAATAACAAAACACCACATTTTATTTCAGAAATAAGCATTCATTACAATATAAGAAGAAGAAAAATAACAACAAATTTAAAATTCTTCACTATCATCACTATGAAAGTGTGCATCAAATCTATTTTCTAAATGACACACTTTATCATCTACATCAGATATACGGCGAATTATTTCCTCATGCCGTACTCCAGAAAGAGTGAAGAATGACTGCATTCTATAATTCATGTCAGATAACATGTCTTCCATGGATTGTCGGGTTTCATGATGAGTAGAGGAAGTTCCACCACTTTGGATTTGATCAGAGGGAAACTCAGCAGCAGGAGGAATATCTTCATCAGAATCTTCATTGTCATCACCTTGGTTTGGAACATCATCCTTGTGAACATATATGTCGTTGACACGCACCATTTGGAGTTGAATTAGTGTGATGTCTAGCATGCGATTTAAGTTATTTGTGCGTACTGTTTGTTCACCTTCAACATTTACTCCCTTATATTCAAGAATGCGAGAGACAAGGAGGGCATATGGAATTTTGAAGGTGGGATGGCGTTTGGCTTTTAACATAGTCATGGTGACAAGAATGCCCCAATCTAAGGGCTCATTATTCATTATGGCATGAATAATACGAAGATCAATTGAAGAACATTGAGCATGATTCGTAGCCCGGGGACATAGGATCTAGACAAGTAGATGTAAAATCATGCGCTCCTCCTTCTTCAAAGGTCCAGCAAGAAGGAGACACCCAATCTCCATGGAGGGATTTCGCAGAAAAGAACGGTAAGCTAAGAACCTGTCAAAATCATCTAACTCACCATAAATGTTAATAGCATCTTCTCTAATTGGAAAGTGGGCAACGTTCTCCCAAATATCATCGTCAAGAATAATTGTGACACCTTTTACTCTAGAGGTAGCAATTTGATCTCTAAATTTGAACCTAGAGTAAAATACCCTAACTAAGTCAGGATAATACGTACCTTGCATTTGGATGAAAGGGAGAACTCCTTGAATTTCAAGGAGGTTGGGAAAGTTGAATCCCGTATTGATGAATTGCTCACCAATAAGAAACTTAGGAGAAATAATAGCACGTTCCTTCCAATAGGACAGAAATTCTTGTTGGCCGTCTGCATCAGAAATCCATCCTTCTACAGAATTAGGACGGGGTTGAGATGAGGGTGCAGATCTTCTTCTAGTGGGGATTTTTGCACGAGAAGATGAGACTGTAACATCCTAATTCTCAATACCTCTACAACTTTTGTCAAAATTTTATTAATTAAATTATTAGGAATTGGGGAAAGTGACTATAGAGTTTTATGTTTGTTAGATTATTTGTGATTTTTTGGAAATTTTCTGGAATTAAAAAAATAAAATAAAATAATAATAATAAAATAATAATATATGTTAAAAAAAAATAGACTTTGACTTTTAAAAAACACAATTCTCTCTGTCTTCCCGTAAGTTCTTCTTTCTCTCGTTTTTTTTTCTCTTTCTCTCAAACCCTCCTCACTTTGAAGTTTAATTTTGAGGGGGAAATATTAATTTTCTTGAGAAGCTCCAAGAGGTAAGTTTGTTTCTCTCAATCTTCTCTACATTTCTACGGTTTTATTTTTCAAAATGGTGCATTTTCAAAATTTTTCCTCACTTGATTAAGCTTGAATGGGAGTAGAAAGAGTGTTATTGTAGGTTTTACACCTAGGACACTAGAATAATACTTAGAAAGAGTGTTATTGTAGGTTTTCCTCACTGTTCATTGAATTTTGGGACGTTTGTGAACAGAATTAGGAATTGATATCTTCATAAAAGTTGTAGCCCTTTAAGTTATAGAAATTTAGAAACTTGTTTCACATCAAACGGATATTTGTAGCTCAAGTTATGTTCATTTTACTGTCAAGTGTTATAGCTGTGAAGTTAAGAGGTTGCCCTGTTTCAACAGCCTCGGTTTTTGAATTACTGGGATTGATATGTGTAAAATTAGGACTTGATTCCTTAATAAAAGTTGTAGTAAATTATATTTCCGAAATTTAGAAATTTTTTTCATGTCAATAGCTTATGTGTAGCATGAGTTATAGTCAAATTACCAAGGCATGTTCAGAGTGTTATTGTAGTTGAGCCATGTTGGAAACAACCACTGTAAACTGAAAAACTGCATTTATTCTACAGGGTATTTGAATTTAATTCCTTCATCAATATTGTAGGTAATTAAGTTATTGAAATTTTGGCTCTTACCTCATGCCAAAACAGCTTATATAACTATAGAAAAATCTGAAATACTGAACCTTGTTCATATTTGTTATTAGGATTCTTCCTACTCTAAGTGTATTACTTCCATTACTCTTTTCTACTTGTATTAATTCCATTAGCATCAATTTAGGCCCTAGAAATGATTTTATAACTCAAAGAACCATAGTCTTGAATTTTAGAATTTTAGGCTATGAAGGAGGTGAGATTTTAGAGGTCTAATATGGTTGGAATTAAGGATTTAATTGGGGTATTTAATTGGCATGTAGGAGGCTACTTAGAGGTGCAAAGAGGAGAACCAAAGAATTGATAGATTATTTGATCAAGAGTTACTCGTCACCAAGTTACAACATAAGGTAAGGGGTAGGATAATTTTTATAATTCACTTTTGCTTGAAATAGCATTGAGAAGAAGTCCCTTTACTTCTAAGTTAATTAGAAATTTATTTGGAATTATTTGAATGTTATTTCTATTTTTGATAAATTTTTAAAGTTTTAAGATTATGTGAATTTTATGGCTTCTAAATGGAGCAACTTGAGTGTATGGAACCTTGTATGATTATAAGGCATCCATGAATGTTGTTTGAATCGATTGCTTAATCATTAGTAATTTTATATGATTTATTGATGAGTTTAGTTTGAGAATTATCATATTTCTATGTTTAGTATTATGATAATTGTTTTAAATTTATTATTGAGATATATTGTATGTATGTTATGAAGCATGATAAGTAGAAAATTATTGTGGAATGTTTTTGTTAAGATGGATTAGCATGTAGAATTGCATTGTATAATTTGGTCGAATGGAGGAAAGGTGTGAGAAATGAACTATGTGAAAAAGAAAACTATTTTTTAGATATATTAAACTGAATTTACAATTTAATTATGATGTGAATTTTATATTTTTATTTAATTAATAAATATTTTTCAAAAGTATTGGAATAATTTTGATTTAGGAGAAAACAATTAATTGTAAGTGAAAATGAATTTTTAATAATTTTGAGGAAATTATTTGCAATTATTATTATTATTATTTAAGAAAAATAAATTAAAACTGAGAAAAATATGATTTTGGGTGATGATGAATATGATGAGGGGGAAGGATGGTTTGGTGAAAAGTAGAAGTGTTCTGGGCTGTTTTTTTTATTATTTTACAGGTGTTAAAATTTTTTGGGAATGTCCGATTTACGGGGAAACTCCGTCGATTTTTTAAGAAATAGCCTAGTATTATTTTGAAGAAGTTAAGATGTGATTTAAGTATAATGAGGTGAAACAAAGTTGAAAGAGTGTGAAGAAGTTATGATAAGTCATGCATCATGTTCATGAGTCGGAGATTGAGTGTATGAGGAGGATATGGAAAATCGAGGTCGGCTCCATGCTAACCTCGGGGATGATTGAGTGTGATCGAGCTCATATGTGGCTCGGGCTCGGTACCTAAGCTGTGAGACTCTCACTACCAAGCTTGATTATCCCGACTAAAGCCCCGGGGTTTCTCATGATCGGTTGAGTCTGGACAAGTAATTATGAGTATACTACCGCGAGGCGGTAAGATGTTCCAGTGAAACTCCTGATCCTTCTCGAAAAGAAAAAAAAAACAAAACAAAAAGAGAAAAAAAAAGTGGTTTTGGGATCCCCATGGTCTTGCATACTAGGATGTGTCCTAGAAAAGATTAGTGGATACATTGCATTCATAATATCATATCATTTGTGTGCTGATTGCTAGTATGTTTGTATGTGGAATTTCTAATTAACTCAATGTTATTTGCATGCTCTAAGTGAATATAAAGTTGTCTTACCCTTTTTGTGCATGTATTGTTATTATGAAATGTTTGCATAGGTGACGTTGAACACAACTCATCTCCGGTATCATCTCCAAGTAAAGTTTAAATACGATCACTGCAAGTACTAAGTAGAGGACTTGATCGGACACCACTACAGTGCTACAAGAGATACTTCATTTTAGTGGACGTACGAAATATATCTCCTCTTTAATTAGGTTGTATAGTTAGTTTGTCTGCTCTGGTCTTGTGAACCCTTGTTAGGTGTATTTTGGGATGACTTTGTGTATATTTACTATCTAGTTATACTTGATACTTATGAATGATATGTATATTAATCACTAAGTGTATGTTCTAATTATTGTGTACCTTACTTCTACAAGAGTGTATTGGTAATCAAATACTAAGAGGAACCAATAATAATTAATAAATCATAATAAAGTGAATGTTGGTATTAAAGGTGTCACAGAGGCCATTGAAGGATTAGAAGAGTAACAAGAAGATTTAGAAAGCTAAGTGTAGTGAGAAGAAGGCAATATTGATAGAATAAGGCAAGAAAGCTTGATTTCAAGAGATAGAAGTGAGTAGAAGTGAAATGGAAGTCCCTATTTATAATCAAGCATGTCTAACGGTATATGGAAGTGAATAATAGTCAAAAGATCCGTTGGCAACGGCTAGAGAGCCAAACTTGCCAGGTTTAATCGATTAAAACTCAGATTAATCGATTAAACCACTTCCAGACCCATTTAATCGATTAATTTGAGTTGTTAATCGATTAACACTAGTTTTAATAGATTAATGGACGAATTAATCGATTATTCCAGAGAGGAATGTCCTGTTTTGAGTGTTTTGGATGCAAATAATCGATTATAACTCCAATTAATCGATTATTCCAGAGAGTACATCAAATTTTTGAGGTTTTAACACATGATAAACTATTAACATTTTGTATAATGAATTTTAACATTATAATCATCCAAAAACTGTCTAAATAAGCAGAATTTAAGTTATTTCTAATATCCCTAAGTCTCTTCTAAGATCATAAAATCTATCCTTGGGTAGAGGCATAGTAAAAATATCTGCTAATTGATGCTTTGTATCAACATACTCTATTTTACAGTTTCCTTTGCTTATATGATCTCTCAAAAAGTGATGTCTAATTTCTATGTGCTTAGTCCTAGAGTGCATTACTGGATTCTTAGTAAGATTTATTGCACTCGTATTATCACACATCAAAGGTATGTCATTTAAAAATATACTATAATCTTCTAACTGTTGTTTCATCCACAAAATTTGAGCACAACAACTACCAGCTGCAATATATTCAGCTTCAGTGGTAGATAAAGCAACACATGCCTGTTTCTTAGAATGCCAAGATACTAAGGATGAACCTAACAAATGACATGTCGCACTAGTGCTTTTCCTATCAATTTTGCATCCACCATAATTAGCATCAGAATATCCTATTAAACTAGTGCAAGCATCAGATGGATACCATAAACCAAAACCAGTAGTTCCTTTTAAATATTTTAAA
The DNA here is from genome assembly GCA_963425845.1 of Sphenostylis stenocarpa. NCBI lineage: Eukaryota > Viridiplantae > Streptophyta > Magnoliopsida > Fabales > Fabaceae > Sphenostylis > Sphenostylis stenocarpa. The sequence goes on along the minus strand of OY731401.1, from coordinate 32,048,090 downwards.
ATATGTTTTACTGCAATTAGGTGAGATTCTTTTGGACAAGCCTGAAATCTAGCACACATACAGACAGAATGCATAATATCAGGTCTACTTGCAGTTAAGTATAACAGTGAGCCTATCATACCTCTATACATAGATTGATTAACTTCCAAACCTGATTCATCCTTGTCTAGATAGCATGAAGTTCCCATGGGTGTGTTAGCTTCCTTTGATGTGTCCATTCCAAACTTTTTAAGGATCTCTTTGCAGTATTTGGTTTGAGAGATAAAAATTCCATCTTTAAGTTGCTTGATTTGAAGGCCAAGGAAGAATGTCAATTCTCCCATCATAGACATTTCAAACTCTCCCTGCATTATCTTAGCAAATTCTACACATAACGAATTATCAGTTAATCCAAAAATAATATCATCAACATATACCTGGACCAATAAGATATGTTCTTTAATATTCTTTATAAACAGAGTAGAATCAATTTTTCCTCTAGAAAAATCATTTGAAGTTAGGAAACTACTTAGCCTTTCATACCAAGACCTAGGAGCTTGTTTCAACCCATATAATGCTTTCTTTAATTTAAAAATATGATTAGGATATTTAAAATCTTCAAATCCAGGGGGTTGCTCCACATAAACTTCTTCTTTAATAAAACCATTCAAAAATGCACTCTTAACATCCATTTGATATAATTTAAATTTCATCAAAGATGCATAAGCAAGAAGTAGGCGTATAGCCTCTAACCTGGCAATAGGAGCATAAGTTTCATCATAGTCTATACCTTCCTCCTGACAATAGCCTTTGGCAACAAGTCTAGCTTTATTCTTTGTTATGTTCCCATCTTCATCAAGTTTATTTCTAAACACCCATTTGGTTCCAATTACTTGATGTGACTCTTCTCTTGGGATTAATTCCTAGACTTGATTCCTTTCAAATTGGTTAAGTTCTTCTTGCATGGCTATGCACCATTGATCATCCTTAAGTGCTTCCTCAACATTTTTGGGTTCTATCTGTGACACAAAAGCTACAGACATACAAAAATTAGTCATATTTCTAGTTCTTACCCCTTTTGAGATGTCACCTATGATGTTGTCCATTGAGAGTCCTCTAGGTGATTGCCATTCTTTTGCTAATTCAGGCATTTGAGAAGACTCATTTTCTTCCAAATATAATTCATCAAGAGTCTCTCTTATATATTCATCATCACCTGCAAGTTCTTTATTTGACTCAAGAGGATTTCCCCCAAGGTCTACAATCTCATCAAAAGTAACATGAATAGATTCTTCAATATTTAAGGTTCTTCTATTAAACACCCTATATGCTTTGCTAGTTAGTGAATAACCTAAAAAAATTCCCTCGTCAGCTTTTGAGTCAAATTTTCCTAAGTTGTCCTTTCCATTATTTAATACAAAGCACTTACATCCAAATATCTTTAAATGAGCAACATTAGGTTTTCTACCATTAAACAATTCATAGGGAGTGGATTTAATAATTGACCTAATGAGCATTCTATTTAAAACATAACATGCAGTACTAACCGCATCAGCCCAAAAATATTTAGGAACATTAGATTCATTTAACATAGTTCTAGCAAGTTCCTCTAATGACCTATTTTTCCTTTCAACTACACCATTTTGTTGGGGAGTCCTAGGAGCAGAAAAGTTATGTAATATTCCATTTTCTTCACAATAATTTTCAAACTTTTCATTTTGAAACTCACCACCATGGTCACTTCTTAAAACTTTAATTTTTAAGTCTTTCTCATTTTGAATTTGTTTTTCAAATTTTCTAAAGACTTTAAAAGCTTCACTTTTCATAGTTAGGAAAAATGTCTAAGTATATCTAGAGTAATCATCAACAATCACAAGTCCGTAATAATTTCCACCAAAGTTTTTTATCCTAGAAGGTCCAAATAAATCTAAATGTAATAATTCTAGGGGTTTTGAAGTGGAAATAACATTCTTTGATTTAAATGATGATTTTACTTGTTTACCTTTTTGACATGCATCACACAATCTATCTTTTTCAAATTTTACTTAGGCAAACCAATAACTAAGTCTTTTGAAATCAATTTGTTCAAATGATGCATATTTATATGAGATGCTCTCTTATGCCATAACCAAGGGTTCTCTTCCTTAGCAACTAAACATGTTATGCTAGAATCATGTAAACAATCCAAATCAATCAAATATATGTTGTTATGCCTAATACCTTTTAATTCTACATTTTTGGAATTTATCAAGTGTATGGTGCAAAATTCACTCTCAAAGATTACCTTAAAACCTTTGTCACATAGTTGACTTATACTAAGGAGATTATGCTTTAGTCCATCAACAAGAAGCACATCCTTAATCTCCAAAGTGTTTGCACCACCTATGTTTCCAATTCCAAGAATCTTCCCTTTGTTGTTGTCCCCATAAGTTACATATCCTTGTTCCTTAGCTTTGAAACTCACAAATTTAGTTTTATCACCGGTCATATGTTTTGAGCATCCACTATCAAGATACCACATAGACTTCTTAGATTTGGAAGTTTCCTACAAAACAAGAACATAGTAAACTTAGGTCCCCACAACTTTTGGGTCCTTGGGGTTAGAGACAAATAAATTATTTAACAATAGGAACCCAAATGTATTTACCTTTAGGAACACCAAAATGTTTTATTTTACATTTATTTGAAGTGTGACCTTGTTTCATGCAATAAAAACATGCTTTTGATGTAGCTTTAGAATAAAATGCGTTACTTACAAAACATGCTTTAGATCCTTTTTCAACCCATACTCTTTTATTTTTCCTTTTAGACTTTTTCAAAGGAACATGATGATTTACATTATTTTGAGCAAATACCATTTCATGCTTCTTAAGATCCTTTATTTCCTTTTCGGCTTTGTCTAGCAAATGGTTAAGAATATCTATGTCATATTCATGCTCTTTACAAGTTGCACATGCTAGGTTCTTATCATTTTCCTCATCTAAACATACAATTTTCGTTTCTAATAATTCCTTTTCTTCTAAACATGTGATTTTCGTTTTTAAAGAGTCAATTTCCTTTTCGGATCTACTTAAATTCTTCTTTACAACTTTATATTCATTCTTCAAATTCTTGAAAGCACTAAACAATTTATTATAAGCATTTTGCAATTCATCATAGTTATTATCATCATCACTAGAAGATGAGTCGGAATCACTTACCTCAAAATCGGAAGAAATGTTGTCATTTGCCATTAAGCAAATATTTGCTTCTACTTCTGAGTCACTTGATTCCGAACTTGAATCACTGTTATCCCAAGCAATATATGCTTTCTTCTTGAAGACCCTTTTGCCTTTGAATTCATCGTTCTTCTTATTTGGACATTCGGTCTTTACATGTCCTGCTTCACCACAACCATAACATTTTATATTTAAGGAAGTACTTTCTCTTACCTTTCCTTTACCTTTGAATGGATGTCTTCCTTTTGCTTTCATGAATTTGGTGAACTTCTTTATCATAAGACTCAATTCTTCCTCTTCATTTTCTGAGTCTTGTTCTTCCTTTTTGTTTTTACCTTTGGAAATTTCGGTTTTGAAGGCTAGGTTCTTCTTTTGATAATATCCTTCTTCTTCATTTAGCCTTCCTAATTCAAACTCATGCTCTCTAAGCTTTCCAAAGAGCGCCGCCATAGACATTGTGGAAAGATTTTGTGACTCCGAGATGGCCGCCACCTTCGGTTGCCATTTCCTATCCAAAGATTTCAAAATTTTAACATTTAATTCATCAACGTCAAAGTTTTTACCTAGTCCAGTGAGATGGTTCACAATATGAGTGAAACGCTTTTGTACGTCAAATATCGTTTCGCCTTGTTGCATTCGGAACATCTCGTATTCTTGGATTAAGGAGTTTTTACGTGCTCTCTTAACGTCGTCAGTACCTTCGTGGGTCACTCTTAGCATTTCCCACATCTCCTAAGCATTTTTACAAACTAAAATCCTGTAAAACTCATCAAGGGTTAAAGCAGATGAAATTATATTTCTAGCCCTAACGTCAAATTGAGCTTTTCTGTTTTCTTCTGCAGTCCATCTAGAAAAAGGTTTGGGAACGTCAATACCGTTCTCAGTAACTTTAGGAACATATGGACCGTTTAAAATAGCGTCCCAAACGCGTCTATCAACAGACTCTAAAAATATTTGCATTCTTACTTTCCAGAAAGGATAATTTTGCCCCGCAAAAAGTGGGGGTCTGTTGATAGATGCACCTTCGGCAAAAGTTTGATTTTGTCCGGCCATTTTCGAAAAATTTGAATGACTATCAAAGCAAGCTGTGATACCACTTGTTAGAATCGCGCAGCGGAATGTTCGCGTGGTCGGACAAAAACCAAGAGGGGGGGGGGGGTGAATTGGTTTCTTAACAAAAATTAGGTTTTCAAAATTTTGCCCCAATTTTACCAATTAAAAACTGTGTAAATGTAAATAGAGTAGAGAAGAGAATCTTACACATGAAATTTATACTGGCTCGGATCAAAAGACCCTACGTCCAGTTGCTAATCACTCAAACAGAGGATTAACGCTGTCACTATAATCAAGTTGTTACAAACAAATTACAATGGAAAAGATAAAGTAAAGAAAACACCTCTCTTGAAATCCACAAGAGATGAAGAATAGCTTTCCCTAGAGACGACACAACACACAATCCACTAAGAACTCCACTTAGTGATTCTTATTGCTTCTAGCCCACACCAGGTTCCAAAAGCCCCTTTTTCTTGCAACAAACAGTTCTCTGGCACTCACAGCACTTAACTTTTGTATGAAAAAGGTTGTTCTTATTTTCTGAGTGCCATAGAGAAGCTTAAGTAGAGAAATTAGGGTTTGGGAATTGGGAATTTCGAAACTAGGGTTCTTGGAAATAGGGTTTTCGAAAATAGGGTTGATTTGAAGTTAAAAAACAAAATCTTACTGAAATAATCGATTAAATGAAGTGTTAATCGATTATTACAGAGCCAAAATCAATAGAACTCCAAAACTCTTTGTTTTAATCGATTAAAAGGGCTGTTAATCGATTAACAAGCCTGTTAATCGATTAACAGGTGTGTTAATCAATTAAACCAGTGAGCAGATACAGAAAATGGTTTTTCTCACTGTTTTAATCGATTATTTCACTATTTAATCGATTAAAGCTGAGTCTGGTTGATAAATTTGAGCTTTTTGAAGCTTCTAAGGTGCAGACTATGTACCGGCTATCTCAAACTCTAATATTACAAACTCAATCTAATTAAAACAGAGTTATTACAATATAAAACAAGTCTTCAACACTCTAAGTCTTGTGTTCTTGAATCATCTTCGAAATTAACAAGCTTCATGTCCATCAAGTGCAACATCAAGTCCTTGAATGTTCAACAATCGACTGTTGGCTCAATATGCCTACGAGATCGGTTGGCAGGTGAAGGAGTTAACCCTCTTGCTCGATTGTCCTTTGGATGCTTCTTTGGTGGGGTAGTCGATCCTGTAGATGATGAATGCAGTCTAATGTTGTCTTCAGGATGTCTTCAGGACGATATGTGTGAAGCTTCAGGATGCTCCTTTGATGCGGTAGCTGACCCTTCGGCTGGTGAATGAAAATTTTCCCTTAGAATGACCTTTAATGCGGTAACTGACCCCTCAGGCAATGAATGTGAACCTCTAGGATGCTCCTTCGATGCGGTAACTGATCCTGTGGTTGATGAGTATGAACCTGCATCTGGTTGTTGTAGCTTTGGGATGCTCTTTTTGATGCGGTAGCCGATCCCGTAGCTGACGAGTGGGAAACCTCAGGATGCTTCTTCAGTGAGGTAGCCGATTACTCGATTTGCAGGATGCTCCTTTGGTGAGGTAGCCAATCCTTAGGTTTGCAGGATGCTCCTTTAGAGAGGTAGCCAATCCTTTGGTTTGTAGGATGCACCTTTGGAGAGGTAGTCGATCCTTTGGTTCGTAGGATGCTCCTTTGGTGAGGAAGCTGATCCTTTGATTTGCAGGATGCTCCTTCGGAGAGGTAGCCAATCCTTCAGTTTATAGGATGCTCCTTTGGTGAGGAAGTCGATCCTTTGATTCGCAGGATGCTCCTTTGGTGAGGAAGCCGATCCTTTGATTTGCAGGATGCTCCTTCGGTGAGGTAGTCGATCCTTCGGTTTGTAGGATGCTCCTTTGGTGAGGAAGTCGATCCTTTGATTTGTAGGATGCTCCTTTGGTGAGGAATCCGATCCTTTGATTTGCAGGATGCTCCTTTGGTGAGGAAGCCGATCCTTCGGTTTGTAGGATGCTCCTTTGGTGAGGAAGCCGATCCTTTGATTTGCAGGATGCTCCTTTGGTGAGGAAGCCGATCCTTTGATTTGCAGGATGCTCCTTTGGTGAGGAAGTCGATCCTTCGGTTTGTAGGATGCTCCTTTGGTGAGGAAGTCGATCCTTTGATTTACAGGATGCTCCTTTGGTGAGGAAGTCGATCCTTCGGTTTGTAGGATGCTCCTTTGGTGAGGAAGCTGATCCTTTGATTTGCAGGATGCTCCTTCGGTGAGGTAGCCGATCCTTCGGTCTGCAGGATGCTGCTTCGGTGAGGTAGCCGATCCTTCGGATGATGAATAGTTTTGATAGGTACCAACCCCTATCTAGTTTGATGAGTACGAACCCTCATCTGGTCAGAACCTCCTTTTGTAAGGTTCTTGTGAGTACAAACCCCCACTATGTTCGAGTCCGCATTTGCTAAAACTCTTGTGGGTACCTACCCCCACCAGCTACGACTACGCTTTTGCTAGATTCTTGACGAGCTCCGTTCTGCAAGTCTCTTGTGGGTACCTACCCCCACCAGGTATGACTCTGCGTTTGCTAAAACTCTTGAAGAGCCCTGTTCTGCAAGGCTCTTGTGGGTACCTACCCCCACCAGGTACAAGTTCGCGTTTGCTAAACTCTTGACGAGCCCCGTTCTGTAAGGCTCTTGTGGGTACCTATCCCCACCAGGTATGAGTCTACGTTTGCTAAACTCCTGACGAGCCCCGTTCTACAAGGCTCTTGTGGGTACCTACCCCCACCAGGTACGAGTCCGCGTTTGCTAAACTCTTTGTGAGTACTTACCCTCACCAGGTATGAATCTGCATTTGCTAGATTCTTGTGGGTACTTTCCCCAACCAGGTATGAGTCCGCGTTTGCTAAAATCTTTGTGAGTACTTACCCTCACAGGGTACGAGCCTGCGTTTGCTAAGCTCTTGTGGGTACTTACCCCCACCAGGTATGAATCCGCATTTGGTAGATTCTTGTGGGTACTTTCCCCCACTAGGTTCGAGTCCGTGTTTGCTAAACTCTTTGTGAGTACTTACCCTCACACGGTACGAGCCCGCGTTTGCTAAGCTCTTGTGGGTACTTACCCCCACCAGGTATGAATCTGCATTTTCTAGATTCTTGTGGGTACTTTTCCCCACTAGGTTCGAGTCCGCGTTTGCTAAACTCTTTGTGAGTACTTACCCTCACATGGTACAAGCCCGCATTTGCTAACCTCTTGTGGGTACTTACCCCCAGCAGGTATGAATCCGCATTTGCTAGATTCTTGTGGGTACTTTCCCCCACTAGGTTCGAGTCCGCGTTTGCCAAACTCTTGATGAGCCCTGTTCTGCAAGGCTTTCAGGATGCTCTTTTTGATAGTCAATCCTATGGTTGATGAGGACAAACCCTCATCCGGTTTTGGAGATGTGTTGGCGGCTTACTGTTTCTGATAATGTGCCTATTCCATGGGAAGTGATTGATTTTTCTTTTTGACTTTTCTCTTTTAGTCATCCGGTCTTGCTGGGGATTTTTGTTTTTGGCTTTTCTATTTAGCCATCCGGTTTTGCCGGGGATTCTTTGTTTTTGGCTTTTCAGCCATTCGACATGTTGATTGTCAGGGATGATTTGTTGGTTGCCTCTTATTCAGGCAAGAATTCATTGGGGATTTTTTTTTTTTGCTTATTGTGCCTCTTATGTAGGCAGATGCTTCACTGATGAAGGCTTTATGCTTTGGGCTTGTATTGCCTCTTGCATAGGTTGATTTCCCTTTTTAGGGATATTGGCTCTTTTGCTTGCAAGGTCTTGCCTATATATTTATAAGCAATCAACTTCTTGAGGATATGGATTTGTAATTTTGGCTTTTGCTGATAGGCTCATTGGAGATAGTTTTTTTCTTTTGATGGTCCACCGGGGAATTGATTGCCTTCCCGGGGATTTGGAGTTTTTGACTCCTTGTTGGATGTTGTTAATTTGAGTTGGCTTTGCTGATGCTCTTATTCCACTATGGAATGGGTTTTCTGATTTTTTGTCGCATTTTATCTCTTTTTTCGTGATTTTGAAATTTGGCTTCTTGGATAATGCGTGCGCCTTTTTACTTTTTAATTTCTTTTATGCACGCAAGCTTTTTCTTCCTTTTTTGGGTATCTGCTAGGAATGAAAAGATTTTCTTCTTTTTCTTTTTTGGCGATCCACCAAGGAGTTCATTGACTTCCTAGGGATCCAAATTTGATTTGATTTTTTATGATGATGGAGTCTTGGCTCCTGGCTTTATGAAGCTCTTGTTGAGTTGGAGGATGGGAATTTTCTTGTTTTCCTCTTTTTGTAGATTTTTCTAAGATGCTCTACTTGGGGATTTTATTCGGCCCTTTTTTGTTGTGGCCTCTACTAGGGAATGAAAGATCTTTCTTTTCTTTCTTTTTTCTTGAACCCCTGGGGATATGGAGATTTTGACTTCATATCTTCTTTGGTTGATCTTTGTGTAGTCCTTATTCTCCTTTGGGGAAGTAGCGGAGATTCTGGATGAATGTACTTGATGACTCATGTGGTGGCGAAACTGAGTCGTGAGGTAATATTTTTGGTTTGCCTCTGGAGTAGGCAAGGATCCGCTTGGGGATGATCAAGCCTTTCTGTTGGCTTTTCTATATTGATGGCTTCCTTTTTATTGAGTGGAAGGTGGTCGGAGCTTCAAATGACTATGTTTGACGACTCATGTGATGGTGATGCTGAGTCGTGGAGTAATTTTTGTTTTGCCTCTGGAGTAGGCAAGTATCCACTTGGGGATCATCGAGCCTTTTCGTTGGCCTCTTTTTTCGATGTACCTTCTTTTATTGGGGTAGAAGAAGAATGGTTGGAGCTATGGTCTTCTTGAAGAGTGGTTTTGATTTCGCCTTCTCTTTCGCAAGTTTTATTTTTATTTGGAGACTGGGTTCTGACGCCTCCTGTTTTCTATCATAAGTATGGAGACTATCCTCTTTATATGCATGTTTATTATTATTATTTAAAGAAAATTATTTTTTCTTGATTTTGACAAAGTCGTTTTGTGCAACTACTTTGTGTGTGGATGTTCTAGATACAATCTATTTGTTTATTTATTTTCGATGCATTTAGAAAGTAACTAGCCTTCTCCCGTTGGCTTCTTATGAATATGCCGATGGGCTCCTCCTTTATGACCATGATGATGGACTCCTCTTTTATTCATCTTTTGGTTTTAGCCTTATCTTTTGCCTAGACCGCCCTTTACGGGTTTTCGATCTAGCGGGCTGCCTTAATTTTTGCCTAGAATATCTTAGGGGGCTTTTGCCTTATCTTTTGCCTTATCTTTTGCCTAGACCGTTCTTTTGGGATTTCCGATCTAGCAGGCTACCCTAATTTTTACCTAAGAATATCCTAGCAAGCATTCATTCTTTTCTTATTTTTTATGCTTCCTCTTTTTTAGATGCATGTTTGATCTTTGATTAAAGGTCTTTGCACATATTTATGATTTATCAATAAAGAGGCATTTCCATAATATTTGGTCAAGAGAAAGGAAATGAAAGGGAATCTTATTGATAAATGAGCAAAAGTTTATTTCTTTTATAAAAGGATTTCAAGGTATTTAGAAGAATGGCTGGTTAGGGTTGGTCATACTGTATAGGTTTAAACAGTCATGTCTATGATATCTGCCCTCCTGGTTCTCCTAATTGCTTTAGTTGAGATGCATGAGCTCAGAGTGAAGACTATGCAGATTGCTTGCTTCTGGAAGAATGTTACCTTAGCCGCCTTTTCGGTTTTCGATTGAAGTAACCATTGCTCTTAGTTTTTTTTTTTTTTACCTCTACTTTTTGCCTAGGACGTGTCCTAGCAAGGAAAATGAACCATATCTTTTGCCCAGGAATGTCCTTTGCGGATTTTCATTCTTGACGGGTTTTGAGCAATGTCTTCAAGCATAATACTTTTTTACCGTATCGGAGTTGATTAGGTATCGAAGTTCTTTTCCATTCATATGGGCAAGGATAACAACTCCTCCCGAGAAAGCTCGTTTGACCATAAAGGGTCCTTCATTTGCTGCCCATTTTCCAATTTTATTCTTCTGGGCCGGAAGCAACTTATTTACCATTAAATCCTTCTTATGGTAAATATGAGGGTTGACCTTTTTTCGTAAGCCTTTTTTTATTTTCCTTTGATAGGCTTGCTCACGACATATAACATTCAGTCGTTTTTCTTCAATAAGGTTTACCTGGTCATATCGGCTTCGAACCCATTCGGTTTTTGTTAATTTCACTTTCATCATCATGTGCTTTCGTCAACATGATTAGTTGTACCAATTTTCCGTCTCGGATCTTTGTTATAACCGAAGAGTAATTATTTTGAATGTAGAGCAACTGTCATATCAATGCCCCTCTTCCTTTCTTTAGGGATTTCAATCCTCCTATTGATCACTATATTTCCACATTTCCCAGTCAATTACTTGTATGCTTTATGGTGAAGGGTCAAGAGAATAGAAAGAAAGGGATTTATTGCAAAGGCTTGTGTTTTAGTGAAATTTTTTATGAAATAATAGTTTCTGTAAGAATGGCTAGCCAAGGTTGATCGGTGTTTAGGCTAGTTTAAATAAATGTTTTGTTTTAATGAGGTGGTGTCTTCAACTGATTACTTTATGGTGCCTATTTGTGACTGATTAACTTTCCTAGTCCGCCCTTTTGGGTTTTCAGCCTAGGATTTTGCCCTTTTATCTTTTTGTCTTGGCCTTTGACCATGACAGGCTTCTTTTAATAATAATTTCTTTTCTCAAAACATTGTTTTCTTATTCGTGTCTCCAGCTAATCAATCATGTTAACTTTGGCTTCATTTTGTCTATGGCGTTTTGATTATTTTGATGTATTTTGGAACAAAAAGTTTGTCTAACACATGGTTATTTATGGGGTATAGATATGATTAGCTAGAAGAGAAGCAGATAGTAAGAATAACATTCTTTTGTAATTCAAAGGGAAATGCATGCCCTAAAGATGCTCGGGGGTCGGGCACACCCCGAGGAGTGATCTCTAATAGTCATTGGGTTTACACCCCTTAAAATCGGAAGAAGGATATCTAATGACTAATGCTACTCTTGATGCTAATATCCCTCCTTTTCGGAAGATCATCTTTAAGGTACGGAGGGGAGACTTCCCTTTTCTTCGTACGGCTTGATCCATACTTTAAAAGATTATCCTTAAAATCGGGTGGCTCTCTTATTCCTTGAGCATCCTTTCCAAACCCTTGTCCTGGGCTATATCCATATCTCTTCATTATATGGGCCACTTTCATATTACTAGGAAGTCTTTCCATATTTTCAAATGTCCTCTTCAGCCGCATCCATTTAAGGTATGGTGGACGGCTCGCTGATTCGAATGTAGTCTTTAGTTTGAACCATGATCAACTTTTCGCCTACCACGAATTTGATTTTTCGGTGGAGCGTTGAAGAAACTGTCCTAGCACCGTGAATCTTAATCTTCCCCTTGGCTTCGTTTTTCCTTTTCCTCTTTAGTTTCTTTATTTTTCCTTTGTTTTTAGGAGCATTATCTTGTAGCTCCTTGGGTGAATAAATTCTTTTGCTACTCGTCCTGCCCCCAATGCCGACTATATTGGACATATCTTCATTGATGGACAATTCTTCTGTGCATATCCACAATACAATGAAGTTCCAAACCTGATTCATCCTTGTCGCCACCGTCTAAAAAAGAGGCAATCGGAGTGACGCGATGGTTTCGACCCTTTTTGTTTTTCGCGTTTTTTATGGGTGGTTACAACACCTTTAGGTTGTCCGATAATCGGGCTAACCTAGGGCGAGGTTTTTGAAAGGTCGTCCTTGGGTTGTCCGATAACCGGGCTAACCCAAGGACTAATTTTTGTTGAACATTCAAGGACTTGATGTTGCAAATAATGATCATGAAGAATGTTGATTTTGATGATGATCCAAGAGCTTAAAGACTTAGAGTATTGAAGATTGAAGATTGATGTTTTCTGTATTGTAATAACTCTGTTTTAGTTTGATTGAGTCTGTAATTATAGAGTCTATGATAGCCGGTACATAGTCTGTAACTTAGAAGCTTCAAAATGCTCAAATTTATCATGCAGGCTCGGCTTTAATCGATTATATAGGGAAATAATCGATTAAAACAGTGAGAAAACCATTTTCAGCATATACTCACTGTTTTAATCGATTAAAACATCAAAATAATCGATTAAAAGGTCAAATAATCGATTATTTCACCAAATAATCGATTAAACCAGAGAGGATTGGGTTCTGCGTATTTGGCTCTGTTTTAATCGATTAAAACTCCATTTAATCGATTATTTCAGTCTGTTTTTGTTTTTAAATTTCAAATTAACCCTATTTTCGAAAACCCAATTACCAAGAACCCTAGTTTCGAAATCCCCAATTCCTTAACCCTAATTTCCCTACTTAAACTCTGCTTTGGCACTCGAAAAGAATGAACAACTAAAGAACAACTCTTTCCATACAAAAGTTAAGTGTCTGTGAGTGCCAGAGAACTCGTTTGTTGCAAGGAAAGGGGGCTTTTGGAAACTCCGGTGTGAGGCTAGAAGCGATAAGAATCACTAAGTGGAGTTCTTAGTGGATTGAGTGCTGTGCCGTCTCCGGGGAAAGCTGTTCTTCGGGGCTTTTGGAAACTTGGTGTGAGGCTAGAAGCGATAAGAATCACTAAGTGGAGTTCTTAGTGGATTGTGTGCTGTGCCGTCTCCAGGGAAAGCTGTTTATCATCTCTTGTGGATTTCAAGAGAGGTTTTATCTTTAACTTTATCTTTTTCATTATAATTTGTGTTGTAACAACTTTGTTCTTAGTGACAGCGTTAATCCTCTTTTGAGTGATTAGCAACTGGACGTAGGGTCTTTTGATCCGAACCAGTATAAACCTACTGTGTAATCTTCTCTACTCTTCTCTATTTACATTTACGCAGTTTTTAATCGGTAAAATTTGGGGAAATTTTGAAAACCTAATTTTTATTAAGAAACCAATTCACCCCCCCCTCTTGGTTTTTGTCCGACCACGCGAACATTCCGCTGCGCGATTCTAACAATTTTGAGGGGTTCTGTGGAGTCGCCACCGATGTTTTTACTGGAAACATCGGAAAAGGGGTTTTAAAAGGCGTTGGTTTTCGAAAACCAACTTTGGTCATTAGAACCAGAGTTGGGTAAGGGAGTTAGTTACGTGTAAAGGGGGTATTAGTCCCTTTACGACGCCCCTTTCGGGTTCCCTATGACAGGCCAGCTATTTAAAAATATTTAAACCGGTGAAAATTACGCTTTTGCCCTTTTATTTTGCGGAATTTAAAATTATGACTACATGACCCTAATCTAATGCATAATTTAAAATTGAAGCAGTAAAAGTAGAGAGGGAGAATTTAAACCTCCGAAGCAAGCTTTCTCTTTTATTTCTTTAAAACAAATGGGTATTTTTTGGCAGCCCTTCACTCTACACGACGCTGGAAACTCTTCTAGACGTCGAAAAAACGCTCACAAAAGCACTCAGAAGCTCCAGAAATGCGTCGGAGGGATTCTAGAGAGAAGTTTTAGAGAGAAGGGAGAGCAAAAAGTTGTGTGGTGTGTGGAAATGAGGGGGGGGGAGGCCCCTATTTATAGGTTTTCGCGCCTGGCAGTGGCGAGACCGCCGTTCTCGTCTGACAGGGTCGAGACCGCCGTCTTGCCAAACGAGACCGCCGTCTCGTCCTTCGCAAGTGGCGAGACCGCTGTCAGGGAAAGCGAGACCGCCGTCTTGCCATTTGCAGGTGGCGGTCTCGCCAGTTGCCTGAGGCAAGACGGCGGTCTCGATTTCGAGACGATGGTCTCATCCCAAAAAGGCGAGAAAACTTATTTTTTGTACAAAAAACCCCTCCTATCCTAGTATGGGGCCTAATAGTCTCTCCTAGTGGCTTGTTAGGCTTCGTCCATCTTCAAATAGGAGGTCTTCTTCTCTTTATTTGGAGGCTGGGCAAGATTTGGGGTCTACAATCCTTGTCTAAATAGCATGAAGTTCCCATGGGTGTGTTAGCTTCCTTTGAGGTGTCAATTCCAAACTTTTAAGGATCTCTTTGCAGTATTTGGTTTGAGAGATGAAGATGCCATCTTTAAGTTGCTTGATTTGAAGTCCAAGGAAGAATGTCAATTCTCCCATCATAGACATTTCAAACTCTCCCTGCATTATCTTAGCAAATTCTACACATAACGAATTATCAGTTGATCCAAAAATAATATCATCAACATATACCTTGACCAATAAGATATGTTCTTTAACTTTCTTTATAAACAGAGTAGAATCATTTTTTCCTCTAGAAAAATCATTTGAAGTTAGGAAACTACTTAGCCTTTCATACCAAGATCTAGGAGCTTGTTTCAACCCATATAATGCTTTCTTTAATTTAAAAAATATGATTAGGATAACTAATATCTTCAAAACCAGGGGGTTGCTCCACATAAACTTCTTCTTTAATAAAACCATTCAAAAATGCACTCTTAAAATCCATTTGATATAATTTAAATTTCATCAAAGATGCATAAGCAAGAAGTAGGCGTATAGCCTCTAACCTGGCAACAGGAGCATAAGTTTCATCATAGTCTATACCTTCCTCCTGATAATAGCCTTTGGCAACAAGTCTGGCTTTATTCTTTGTTATGTTTCCATCTTCATCAAGTTTATTTCTAAACACTCATTTGGTTCCAATAACTTGATGTGATTCTTCTCTTGGGATCAATTCCCAGACTTGATTCCTTTCAAATTGGTTAAGTTCTTCTTGCATGGCTATGCACCATTGGTCATCTTTAAGTGCTTCCTCAACATTTTTGGGTTCTATCTGTGACACAAAAGCTACAGACATACAGAAATTAGTCATATTTCTAGTTCTTACCCCTTTTGAGATGTCACCTATGATATTTTCCATTGAGAGTCCTCTTGATGAGTGCCATTCTTTTGCTAATTCAGGTGTTTGAGAAGGCTCATTTTCTTCCAAATACAATTCATCAAGAGCCTCTCTTATATATTCATCATCACCAGCAATTTCTTTATTTGACTCAAGAGGATTTCCCCCAAGGTCTACAATTTCATCAAAAGTAACATGAATAGATTCTTCTATATTCAAAGTTCTTCTATTAAACACCCTGTAAGCCTTGCTAGTTAATGAATAACCTAAGAAAATGCCCTCATCAGCTTTAGAGTCAAATTTTCCTAAGTTGTCCTTTCCATTATTTAACACAAAGCACTTACATCCAAATATCTTTAAATGAGTAACATTAGGTTTTCTTCCATTAAACAATTCATAGGGAGTAGATTTAATAATTGACCTAATGAGCATTCTATTCAAAACATAACAAGCAGTACTAACTGCATCAGCCCAAAAATATTTAGGAACATTAGATTCATTTAACATAGTTCTAGCAGGTTCCTCTAATGACCTATTTTTCCTTTCAACTACACCATTTTGTTGGGGAGTCCTAGGAGCAGAAAAGTTATGTAATATTCCATTTTCTTCACAATAATTTTCAAATTTTTCATTTTGAAACTCACCACCATGGTCACTTATTAAAACTTTAATTCTTAAGTCTTTTTCATTTTGTATTTTCTTTGCAAACTTTCTAAAGACTTTAAAGGCTTCACTTTTCATAGTTAGGAAAAATGTCCAAGTATATCTAGAGTAATCATCAACAATCACAAGTCCATAATAATTTCCACCAAAGCTTTTTATCCTAGAAGGTCCAAATAAATCTAAATGTAATAATTCTAGGGGTTTTGAAGTGGAAATTACATTCTTTGATTTAAATGATGATTTTACTTGTTTACCCTTTTGACATGCATCACACAATCTATCTTTTTCAAATTTTAACTTAGGCAAACCAATAACTAAGTCTTTTGAAATCAATTTGTTCAAATGATGCATATTTATATGAGTTGCTCTCTTATGCCATAACCAAGGGTTCTCTTCCTTAGCAACTAAACATGTTATGCTAGAATCATGTAAACAATCCAAATCAATCAAATATATGTTGGTTATGCCTAATGCCTTTTAATTCTACATTTTTGGAATCTATCAAATGTATGGTGCAAAATTTACTTTCAAAAATTACCTTAAATCCTTTGTCACATAGTTGACTTATGCTAAGGAGATTATGCTTTAGTCCATCAACAAGAAGCACATCCTTAATCTCCAAAGTGTTTGCACCACCTATGTTTCCAATTCCAAGAATCTTCCCTTTGTTGTTGTCCCCATAAGTTACATATCCTTGTTCCTTAGCTTTGAAATTCACAAATTTAGATTTATCACCGGTCATATGTTTTGAGCATCCGCTATCAAGATACCACATAGACTTCTTTGATTTGGAAGTTTCCTCAAAATCGAAAGAAATGTTGTCATTTGCCATTAAGCAAATATTTGCTTCAACTTCCGAGTCACTTGATTCCGAACTTGAATCACTGTTGTCCCAAGCAATATAGGCTTTCTTCTTGAAGACCTTTTTGCTTTTGATTTCATCATTCTTCTTATTTGGACATTCAGTCTTTACATGTCCTGCTTCACCACAACCATAACATTTTATATTTATGGAAGTACTTTCTTTTACCTTTCCTTTACCTTTGAATGGATGCCTTCCTTTAGCTTTCATGAATTTGGTGAACTTCTTTATCATTAGACTCAACTCTTCTTCTTCATTTTCCGAGTCTTCTTCTTCCTTCTTATTTTTACCTTTGGAAATTTCGGTTTTGAAGGCTAAGTTCTTCTTTTGATATTGTCCTTCTTCATCGTTTAGCCTTCCTAGCTCAAGTTCATGCTCTCTAAGCTTTCCAAAGAGCACCGCCATAGACATAGTGGCAAGGTTTTGTGACTCTGAGATGGCCGTCACCTTCGGTTGCCATTTCCTATCCAAAGATTTTAAAATTTTAACGTTTAATTCATCAACGTCAAAGATTTTACCTAATCCGGTGAGATGGTTCACAATATGAGTGAAACGCTTTTGAACGTCAAATATCGTTTCTCCTTGTTGCATCCGAAACATCTCGTATTCTTGGATTAAGCAGTTTTTACGTGCTCTCTTAACGTCGTCAGTACCTTCGTGGGTCACTCTTAGCATTTCCCACATCTCCTGAGCACTTTTACAAACAGAAATCCTGTAAAACTCGTCAAGGGTTAAAGCAGATGAAATTATATTTCTAGCCCTAACGTCAAATTGTGCTTTTCTGTTTTCCTCTGCAGTCCATCTAGAAAAAGGTTTGGGAACGTGAACACCGTTCTTAGAAACTTTAGGAATATATGGACTGTTTAAAATAGCATCCCAAACGCCTCTATCAACAGACTCTAAAAAGATTTGCATTCTTACCTTCCAGAAAGGATAATTTTGACCCGCAAAAAGTGGGAGTCTGTTGATAGACGCACCTTCGGCAAAAGTTTGATTTTGTCCGGCCATTTTCGAAAAATTTGAATGACTATCAAAGCAAGCTCTGATACCACTTGTTAGAATCGCGCAGCGGAATGATCGCGTGGTCAGACAAAAACCAAGAGGGGGGGTGAATTGGTTTCTTAACAAAAATTAGGTTTTCAAAATTTTCCCCAAAGTTTACCGATTAAAAACTGTGTAAATGTAAATAGAGTAGAGAAGAAATCTTACACAGGAGATTTATAGTGGTTTGGATCAAAAGACCCTACGTCCAGTTGCTAATCACTCAAACAGAGGATTAACGTTGTCACTATAATCAAGTTGTTACAAACAAATTACAATGGAAAAGATAAAGTAAAGAAAACACCTCTCTTGAAATCCACAAGAGATGAAGAACAACTTTTCCTAGAGACGGAACAACACACAATTCACTAAGAACTCCACTTAGTGATTCTTATCGCTTCTAGCCAACACCAAGTTCCAAAAGCCCCTTTTTCTTGCAACAAACAGTTCTCTGGCACTCACAACACTTAACTTTTGTATGAAAAAGGTTGTTCTTCTTTTCTGAGTGCCATAGAGAAGCTTAAGTAGAGAAATTAGGGTTTGGGAATTGGGAATTTCGAAACTAGGGTTCTTGGAAATAGGGTTTTCGAAAATAGGGTTGATTTGAAGTTAAAAATCAAAATCTGACTGAAATAAACGATTAAATGAAGTGTTAATCGATTATTACAGAGCCAAAATCAACAGAACCCCAAAACTCTCTATTTTAATCGATTAAAAGACCTTTTAATCGATTAACAGGCCTGTTAATCGATTAACAGGCCTGTTAATCAATTAACAGGCCTGTTAATCAATTAACAGGGGTGTTGATCGATTAAACTAGTGAGCAGATACAGAAAATGGTTTTTCTCACTGTTTTAATCGATTATTTCACCAATTAATCGATTAAAGCCGAGCCTCTTTGATAAATTTGAGCTTTTTGAAGCTTCTAAGGTGTAGACTATGTACCGGCTATCTCAAACTCTAATATTACAAACTCAATCTAATCAAAACAGAGTTATTACACTATAAAACAAGTCTTCAACTCTCTAAGTCTTCTGTTCTTGAATCATCATCAAAATCAACAAGCTTCATGTCCATCAAGTTTAACATCAAGTCCTTGAATGTTTCAACAGGTTTTCCTACAAAAACGTGCTTGGTTAAGACGGTTCTAAACTGTTCTCACCAAGGCCAAAGGTCCCCAAGGTGCCCCCATTATGGGGACCTCTCAATCTCTCAGTCTTCGAATCATGCACGGAACTCCGTGTCCACATCCTTGGACCAAAAGAAGAGAGTTATCACCTTCAGTTGGTGGTTTTCCGACAACGGTTGTATCCCCGTGTGCCAACAAGCCGGTCATATCTGCCACCCACTCCCTATAGGTATTCACTCTTGCCCCCGGGTATAGAGGGACTGTAGTGTGCAAGGGTTTTTGTGTACAATTTATATTTCAGAAAATTTACAGAAAAGAATCATACAGCAGTTATTAAAGCCATACAATAAAATATACAAAGGACGTTAAAGGCGTAATTTCAAATCTTTACTTAGTTTGAATTTATCCGTCACTAAATGGGATCAACTCTCTAGCATCCCCAGTGGAGTCGCCATCTATCGCTGCAGTCCGTTCCGATGTTTAGGGACATCTCGAACATTTATGCGAGTGGTCGCGAAAAGATGGTTTAGACTCGCGTTTATTTAAAAATGTGTTCATTGCTCCCGAGGTGCTCAACAACTGAACTATCCTCTAATAAAAGCAAGGTTTTCGTAAAAGGGTTCATATGGAGTCGCCACCAATGTTTTGACCATAAACATTGGAAAAGGATAAAAAGGCGTTGATTTTAAGAAAAACCAAACTTGGCCATTATAACCAGAGTTAAGTAAGGGAGTTAGTTACGCGTGGGGAAGGTGTTAGCACCCCCACGATGCAACTTCCGGGTTCCCTATGACGGATTAATTCATAAAGTAAAGATTAAGAGAAATTACGCTATTACCCTATTTTATTATACAATATTTAAAAAATGGCTATCTACATGATTCTATTTTCTATTACATACATAAAGCAATAATTGAAGCAATAAAAGAGAAGAGAAATGAAAAGAACCTCCGTAGCAAGCTTTTTATTACAAATCTTCAACTGTGAGGATGCGTTTTGGCAATCCCCCGCACTACAAAGACTCTCCTCCCCAAATACAGGACTGACACTTCGAAAACTTTAAGAAGAATCGAATGCCGGAAGAAACTTCCTTAACCGATTGTTACCTTATAAGCAATCAGAGAGATCATTCGAAAGAGGGAGAGAAAAGAGGAGTGAGGTGTGTGTAAAAGTTGCAAATGAGGCCCCTATTTATAGTTTTTTCGCTAACAGGACCTCAGGACGGCCGTCTGGGCTGGGATGGCCGTCTAGGAGATCGGGACAGCCGTCTAGGAAGTGGGACAGCCGTCCCAAGTGAAAAAATGGGTTGGGACAGCCGTCTGGGAAGTGAGACAGCCGTCCCAAGTGTAAAAATGGGTTTGGGATAGCCGTCTGGGAAATGGAATGGACGTCCCAAACCCCCTGAGAGCATTTTCTTACCTTTTTCTTATTTTTTGAGTCCAGAAAGCTCTCCTATCCTCACATGGAGCCTAGTGAACATTACTAGGGGCCCAATGATGCCTTGTTCATCTTCGAACGGAGGATCTTGACCTTTATTGAGAGGCCGGGCAAGATTTAGGGTCTACAAGGCTTCCCCAGTGGAGTCGTCATCTGTCGCCGCTGTAAAAAAGAGGCGGTCGGAGCGACGCGATGGTTCTGACTTTTCCATTTTTTGCTTTTTTATGGGTGAGGTTACAACGTCTTTAGGTTGTTCGATAACCGAACTGAACCTAAGGGTGAGGTTTTTGAAAGGGTGTTCTTAGATCGTTCGAAAACCGGGCTTACCTAAGAACAAATTTGGAAGGGTTCTTATGGAGTCGCCACCGATGTTTTTACCAAAAACATCGAAAAATGAGGAAAAAGGCGTTGGTTTTTGAAAACCAACTTTGGTTGTTAAAACCAGAGTTGGGTAAGGGAGTTAGTTACGTGTAAGGGAAGTGTTAGTTCCCTTACGACGCCCCTTTCGGGTTCCCTATGATAGGCCTGTTATTTTATAGATAAACTTTTGAAAAGACGCTTTTACCCTTTTATTCGCAGAATTAAGATAATGACTACATGGCTCTAATGTCAATTACACAATTTAATTATGAAAATAAAGACAGTAAAATAGAGGGAGAGAGTGAAGAAACCTCCGAAGCAAGCTTTTTTATTAATTCTCTTAAAGATAGGGTGTGTTTTGGTAGCCCTTCGCTCTTACAACGCTGAAAATCGCTCTCGAAACGCTATAAAAAGCTCTCTAAGACACTAAGAAACTCCGGAAATGCTTTGGAGGGACTCTAGGAGAAGAATTTGAAGAAAGTGTAGAAGGGAAAGTGGAAGAACTGTGTGAAATGAGGGGGGAGCGCTCACGATTTATAGGGATTCGCGCCTGTCAGGTCGAGACGGCAGTCTCGACTGGCAAGGTCGAGATGGCCATCTCACCATTCGGGACGGCGGTCTCAACTTGCATAAGTGGCGAGACCGTCGTCTCGTTTGGCGAGACGACGGTATCGACTTTCCAAGTGACGAGAAGGCCTTCTCGCCAAACGGGAGGGGGGTCTCGCCATTGGCAAGTGGCGAGACGGTCGTCTCACCAAACGAGATGGCGGTCTCGACTTACATCAATGGCGAGACGGCGGTCTCGAAAAGCGAGACGGAGTTCCATAGTGGCAATGCAAGATCTCCCGACACCCTTGGAGTTACAACAACAACAACAACAACAACAACAACAACAGTACATGGACGACTTTGCTGGCATCAACCGCAACCTCTATAGCTTGTGCCAACAATTCGACCAAATGTCCCTAAGATAGGACCAAATATCCTTAAGGCAGGACGCCTTCGACACAAGGATGGAGACATTTGGCCAGATACAAGAGGGAATGAGGCAAGACCTGGCGATGTTCCGGCAAGAACACCTCGACGCAATCCGAGACCAGGCAGAATTCCAAAGGCACATGTACCGACAATTCCCTTCTCCCGGATCGTCTCCTGGCTCAAGTCCACTGTCTTAGGGATAGTACTCAAAAATAAATGTTGTAACCAAAATTTTGTCATAAATAAAAAATTTATTTCATCCATTTTTGCTCTCCTTTACGAAAAAGTCAGCGTAGCGAAAAGAAACTAAAAGTAAAAATACTTACACTCAATCCCAGAAAAGCCAAAATCTGAAATCGCGAGAAAAGATATAAAACTGTGGAAAAAGGCAGGATTAAAAATGGAACAAAGTCAACCACATTGACCAAGAGTTTCTTCGACAAAAGTCAAACGACAAATAAAGCAAGACTACCCAGCAACCAACAAGCTGGATGACCACCAAAGTAATCCCCGGCAAACCGGACGACCACTCCTAGAAAAGTCAAAAAAGAAAGACAAGAGAACACATCCAACGACGCATGAGCGAATGAGCAGTAAGCCGCCATCACCACCAGTCCTACACAATGGACTGTACCAGCCTGATGGAGGGTTCATACCCATCAACTTGCGCACGAAGTGCGCCTGATCTGCACGCGAGCCAAATCAGTAAGTCGCAACTACCAGCCTGATAGGGGGTTTATACTCATCCAGTCCGACGCACAGCAGACTGCAACTACCAACCTGATGGGGGGGGTTTATACTCATCCAGTTCGATGCACAGTGGACTGCAACTACCAACTGTTGAATTATTGGCAAGCATACCAATTTATCAATCGCAGTATAGTATTTGGATTAAATAAAAGTCTATCCCACGAGGAACAATTTCAATGGAAATTCCCAATTTTATGCTTACTAAGTAGATTAAAACAGAATGAGTTTTGCATACAGAGTTTAATTGAAATTAAATGACAAAGAACTGTAAATTGTTGAGAAAATATCAATTAAAGGTACTTAGGATTAGTTTCCTTCCTTATCCCTCTTTTGTAATGGATATGTCAATTAAGAACGTCAATTAACCTAACAATGTTGATGCCACCTACTCAAATCATCCATGTTGATTCCTCACACATGAAATTCATAAGAAAACCTAATAAACGTTGATTCCTCACACAATTAACAGATTTTCCAGCATTAGGGTTAGGGTGTTTAAGCAATTGATACATTCATTCCATTCCTGGCAATTAACGTAACAAATATTCTTGCCGTGATCTAGGGTTCAAGATATATTTTCCAATCATACCTCAAACAATCAAGAATAAATCATTCCAAAGCATAGAGGATAAGAATAACAACATCAAAGCATAGATTAATATCTCAAAATATCACCATGATACAAAAGAGTTCAAAGGAAGTGTACCGAATCCTAAGAGAATAAAGTTAGCCACTCATGTTGGCCATTACAATGCTCCAATTGATGAAGAAGTGAAGAATTGATGAAGATTAGACAAAACCCTAATAGAAGTCGTGCCTCCTCTCCTCCAAGACTGCTTGCTTTTCTCAAAACACAACTTATCTTTTTATAAGAGAATTTGGGTCGGGCCTTGCATCATTCATTCGCTTAAGCGCTCTTCTTTCTTTCAAGTTTACTCCAATTATGCTGACAATTATGCTCCTTACTCTTGTATCAAGGTATTCTCAAATTCATCCTATATTAGGAGAAAAATATATTAGAATTAACATAAGTTAAGTGGTTTTATAACAATTCAAGGCATAATTATATCAACTTTTTACCACTTAAAAACTCCCCCCAACCTAGAATCTTGCTTGTCCCAAGCAAAGTAGTTTTTCCAAAACAAAATCATCACCTATTATCTCTTTCTCTTCTAGAACCACAACATAAAAATTTTCAGGGGTGATGTTCGCAACTCCAAATGAAAATAGAACACAGAAGCATTCAAGTTATAAAAACCAACAAAGAATAATTAGTCCTCAACTATCCTCAGAGAAGCATGATCTCTCAAATAGAGTTATATATACTTATCTCTAATTCTCACAGGTAAGTGTTTATCTCATTCAATCACTTCATTTAGACAATCCAATATTGATAATCATCTTCAAGCAATCAACAATTGTTAAATAAGACTTAAATCAAAAGGTCTTTTGAGGCTTGTAATGGGGCTGGGCTAAGAAAGAATTATTGGTTTTTCTGGGATATACAAAAATATTTGAGAAATTCAACTCATATGAATGATTCTTGATTAACAATTCCTCAAGTTAGGTTTCAAACTTCATGCTTATGTTCCTAACACAATGACAATGAGTTAATAATCTCACAAGTTATTATCCCCCCCCCCCCCTTTTGACTTCTTTTTTTTTGCTTTTGCATGTATCCTTTTTTTGGCTTTGCAAATTTTTAAGCTTTACTTTTCCTTTTTCTTTACACTTTTTTTTAAAGAATAGCACCCCAACAATACCTGTAGGACAACAATAGCAATACCCAACAATAAGAAAAATAGTGACATTCATACTCATTTACTTTCTCAAATATAGGAAGGTAGATAAATAGTGTTTAGGCTTAAGGGTTCTGTTTAAGAAACAATATTATTTTTGGCTCATAAGGGGTTCAAATGGATGTCCTATAATTAATGCATGGTTGGCTATTTGGCTCTGGGTTATATATACGACAAAGAAAAAAAATGCCTTTATCATTTTCAAGTCTTGCCAACATGTAATCACATCAAAGAATCAACCAATATCAGTTATCATTACAAAGTGTTGACACTCAATTTATCTATTTTTGGTACTCTGCTCACCTGTGTTTTGGCTAGCTTCTCCAATTCAGTTAACTCCTAATTTTCCTCATCAATTCATTTTCACTATCATACTCAATATCCCAAAATCACTTGTTATTGGAAACAATCAAAATTATTTTTCACATTCTAGATTTGAATTAGACAATAAGCAATAATCTCATATATGACTCTAAAACAAATTATGGGACAACAAGGGAATTCAAAATTTAAAATAAAGCAACTAAAAACATTAAATTAAAAACAAAGAAATTAAAAACATTAAAAGTAAAGTAAGTTTCCTCCCTCATTTTCTTCACTTGTCATGTACTCCTTATCTTGTGCCTCAGCCTCAGCTGCAGACTTTCTCACCCCCTCCAGAAAAGTTGGACTGTCCCCAGGCCATTGAAGTAAGACTTCAAAGTCTTGAGGAGAAGTGCACTGTGTACCTGGAGCAATCTTGCAAAGAAAGAACCTAAGGAAGAAAAATGCACAAAAAAACTTAAACTGCAAAAAGAAAAAAAAAAACAAATTCAAGCGCTTGTTTAACGTCTTTAGCTCGACGCCTATTTGCTTTAGGCCTCATGCAGGTGAGTGATCTAGGTGATATATACGCATTCTCCATCCCTTAACTGTCCTTGTGGGAACGAATTTATTCTTTTCATTGCGAATAACCTTACAACTGTCAGAGATTGGATAAATCATTCCTGCTTCAGGAGGTTTTAGTACCTTTCTTTGAACAACTTCCTTCATAGTCAGACTAAGATGTCTTTGGGGTTGTACAACAGGCTTGTACTCTTGTTTTTCAGTTGAGATGGTTAATTCCTCCAAAGTGTCTATTCTAAGACAATCTTTCTTGTGTTCCGATTGTTGTACAACTTCAAATAGATTAAAATTAACTTCATCATCTCCACTTCTAATTTTCAACTTGCCCATGTCAACATCTATAATTACTTTGGCAGTCTTCATAAATGGCCTTCCCAGGATCAATGGGACTTCCTCATTTTCCTCCATGTCCATAATCACAAAATCAACAGGAAATATGAAGTTATCCACTTTAACTAAAACATCTTCTGCTACTCCATAAGGAATCTTTACAGATCTGTCAGCTAACTATAATGTCATTCTTGTAGACTTTACTTCCAAGTCTCCTATTCTTTTAAGCATAGACAAAGGCATTAGATTTATACTAGCACCCAAATCAAGTAATGACTTACCTACTTGTAATGTCCCAATTGTGACTGGTATAGTGAAACTGCCAGGATCCTTGGACTTTTGAGGTAATGATTTCTGAATTATAGCGCTACATCCTGCTTCTAGCTCCACTGTTTCTGCAGTAAATCTCCTTTTCTTAGTTAAGAGCTCTTTCATTAATTTGGCGTATGTTGGCATTTGCTCCATAGCTTCCACAAATGATATATTAATTTGCAATTGCTTGAAAATATCCATGAATCTTGCAAACTGTCTTTCTTTATCTATCTGTGAAGGAGCCTTGGGATATGGTAACTTCTCTACAAATGGTTTTTTACTCCCTCCTTTTTCTATCTTCTTTTCATTCTTCTTATTAGGAATATGTCTTTCTTTATTATTCTCATCTTCTTACTCTTCATCTTCTTTTACCAAAACTTCTTCTTCAACAACTATATTGTCACCAATCCCCTTACCTACAACTTTTCCACTCCTTGTAGTTATTGAATTGCATTGCTCCCTGTGGTTGGTTTGTGTGTTAGCTAAAAATTGTCCTCCTTGTTGCTTCTCAGATAATTTCTTAGCCAATTGGCCTATCTGGGTCTCTATATTTCTTAATGAAGCCTCAATATTTTTCTGATTAGTCATAGTTTCTTGCATGAATTTTTCTAAAGTTGCCTCAGTATTTTTCTGATTAGCCATAGTGCCTTGCATGAATTTTTCTAAAGTATCCTCCAATTTACTTATTCTGTCAGGCATTGAAGGATAATGTTGTTGTTGTTGTTGATATGGGGGTTGCGGATATGACTGTTGTTGAAATGCATGTTGTCTAGTAGATGAGCTAACACCTTAGTTTCACCCAAAATTCTGATTCTGATTTTGATTCCCTCTCCATCCTTATGCAAAATTATTCTGATAATTATTGGGATTAGGAAAATTACCTTGTCTGCCTTGACTACTACCTTGGGCCCCCATATAATTAGCTTCTTCTTGCTGAATGTTGCCTTGATAAGAGCATTGTTCATTTGAATGATCACCTCCACACAAATCACAACTCATCTGTTGATTACGAATAGTTTGTACTGTGTGCATTTGTTGAGGTAATTTCTCTGTTTTCTGGTTCAATGCTTCAATTTGTTGGGTCAAATTTTATTTTGGGCTAAGAGAGCATCTGTGGTGTTAAGTTCAAGGACTCCCTTCCTTTGAATTGGATGTCTATCATGTTGGGCCTGTTGATCTGTAAAAGCTAGTGCATCAATAATTCTTGTGGCATGATCAATTTCTACATCCAACATGGATCCTCCTGCTGCAGCCTCTAATAACATCTTTGCATCATGTCGCAAGCCAGTATAGAAAATATTCAACTGAGAAACGTCATCAAATCCATGATTTGGGAAACTTCTCAACAGTGATTTAAATTTCTCCCATGCTTCACAAAATTGTTCATCTGCTCTTTGTCTGAAAGAAGTGATGTCAGATTTTGCTTTGATGTAGTAGGATGGTGGAAAAAATCTATTCAGAAACTTCTCTTCTACACTACTCCAATTAGTCAAACTCTGATTAGGATGTGCTTTCAGCCACTCCTTTGCCCTACCTGTCAAAGAAAAAGGAAATAATATCAAATATGCAGATTCAAGATTTGCTGCTCTAAATCCCATGGTACCAATCAACTCATAAAAAGTAGACAAATGAATATAAGGATCTTCATGATCCAATCTAGTGAATTGATGAACACTAATCAAGCTTAAGAAAGTTGGATTCATCTGCAATGTATAATCATCCGGAATGACAATGCTAGAAAAATGTCTTGGACCTTGCTGCATAGCACAATTTCTAAGAGTTCTTCTAGGTGAATTTGCATTTGGGTTTTGATTTGGATTTATATTTGGATCTAGATTCGAATTCAGATTTGCTCCTTCTTCTGCCATATCTTCTATAATTGGGTCTGGTAAATCAAGTGTGAAAGAAGAATTAGCAGATTCTTTTGTAGTTTGTTCTTGAGTTTCCCTTCTTCTCAAGATACCTGTCCTCTTAAACACATAAATCAAAAGAGTAACTCAAGCAAATATTAGCACAAACTAAAAACTAAATAATAATAATAATAATAATAATAATAATAATAATAATAATAATGATAATAATAATAATAATAATAATAATAATGATAATGATAATGATAATAATAATAATAATAATAATGATAATAATAATAATAATAATAATGATAATGATAATGATAATAATAATAATAATAATAATAATAATGATAATAATAATAATAATGATAATAATGATAATGATAATAATAATAATAATAATGATAATAATAATAATAATGATAATAATAATAATAATAATAATAATAATAATAATGATAATAATGATAATGATAATGATAATAATAATAATGATAATAATAATGATGATAATGATAATAATGATAATAATAATAATAATAATAATAATAATAATGATGATAATAATGATAATAATAATAATAATGATAATAAAACAAAAACAGAAATAAAAATAAAATACTCAATAAGTTAAACAAAGAATTCTCAAAGAACACCGTTCCCCGGCAACGGCGCCAGAAATACTTATTGAATTATTGGCAAGCGTACCAAATTATCAATCGCAGTATAGTATATCGATTAAATAAAAGTCGATCCCACGAGGAACGGTTTCAATGGAAATTCCCAATTTTATGCTTACTAAGTAGATTAAAACAGAATGAGTTTTGCATACAGAGTTGAATTGAAATTAAATGACAAAGAACTGTAAATTGTGGACAAAATATCAATTAAAGGTACTTAGGATTAGCTTCCTTCCTTATCCCTCTTTTGTAATGTCTATGTCAATTAAGAACGTCAATTAACCTAACAATGTTGATGCCACCTACTCAAATCATCCATGTTGATTCCTCACACATGAAATTCATAAGAAAACCTAATAAATGTTGATTCCTCACACAATTAACAAATTTTCCAGCATTAGGGTTAGGGTGTTTAAGCAATTGATACATTCATTCCTGTAGACCCCAAATCTTGCCCGGCCTCATAATAAAGACCAGAAGACCTCCTTTTCGAAGATGGATGAAGCCTAAGAAGCGACTAGGAGAGACTATTAGGTCCCATACTAGGATAGGAGGGATTTTTGGCGTAAAAATAAGGATTTTCGCCTTTTAGGGTCGAGACCGCCATCTCGGATTCGAGACTGTCGTTTCACCTTGCACAAGTGGCGAGACCGCGTCTCGTTTTGCGAGACAGCCGTCTCGCCATTCCTACAAGGTGAGACGGTCGTCTCGACCTTGTGAGACGAGACGGCTCGTCTCGACCTGACAGGCGCGAATTCCTATAAATAGGGCCTCCATTCCCCTCATTTCCAACAGTTCTCTCATTCTCTCTATAGTCACATCACTAGATTCTCTCTCTAGAATCCCTCCGTGTTGAACATTCAAGGACTTGATGTTGAACTTGATGGACATGAAGCTTGTTGATTTTGATGATGATTCAAGAACACAAGACTTAGAGTGTTGAAGACTTGTTTTATATTGTAATAACTCTATTTTGATTAGATTGAGTCTGTAATATTAGAGTTTGAGATAGCCGGCACATAGTCTACACCTTAGAAGCTTCAAAAAGCTCAAATTTATCAAAGAGGCTCGGCTTTAATCAATTATTTGGTGAATTAATCGATTAAAACAGTGAGAAAAACCATTTTCTGTATCTGTTCACTGTTTTAATTGATTAACACCCCTGTTAATCGATTAACACCCCTGTTAATCGATTAACAGGCCTGCTAATCGATTAACAGGTCTTTTAATCGATTAAAATAGAGAGTTTTGGGGTTTTGTTGATTTTGGCTCTGTAATAATCGATTAACACTTCATTTAATCGATTATTTCAGTTGAACAATTATGATGGCATTTAACAGTATGCCCTTTTTTCATACAATAGTGACAAGATGAGAAGGGAGATGCTGTTGATTTTCTGAAAGAAAAGAAGTTCAAAAATACAGTATGATCAATGCCAGTATGATCAAAAATACAGTTTTGAGACCCAAGAAGTGTATCTAAATTTGCTTTACCTTGAGTAAACTTAGATAAGGTTTTAATCAAATACTCAACCTTTTTCTGCAGAGAGATACATTTTTCACAATCTTTGTTAGCAGTAGCATTATCAGAAGATGAACTATTGTAGATTATTTCAAGATGTTCCATATCTGTTTTGCTTTCTAATAATTCTTCTTCCAAAACTTTAACCAGTTATTTAGTCCTTTTAACCGATTATTTGTATAGGGTAAATTCTTAGCTTCATCATGCATTTCATTGAAAGTAGTTAATAATGTGCTGTAATTCATTTCATTCTCTGTGGGGTTGAACTTACATGGGATGAAGAAGATTCACAGCCAGCCATTAAGCATAGATTCACTTCTTCACCTTCGGATTCAGAGCTTGAAGATGAATCATTGTCTTACCAAGCTATGTAGGCCTTTTTCCCTTTGTACTTCATATCTTTCTTGTTTTGATTCTTGGATTTTTCTGGACATTCACTTCTTATATGTCTCTGCTTACCACAAGAATAACAAGTATAAGTATTTTCAAGAGAATCAGTTCTTTTATCATTGTACCTTTTAATCTGGCCAGTTTTGTTCTTCTTCTTAAGAAATTTCCCAAACTTCTTGACCAACAAATTAAGATTCTCAGATCCTTCTTCATCAGAGTCACTACTTTCTTCAATTGTCTTGAGAACAATGTTTCTGCTTTTCTTTTCTGCATTTTCTTGTTCTTTAAACATGTTGATCTCCAACTCGTGTTCCCTTAGCTTACCAAACAATGATGCAGTAGTCGTCTCAGTTAAGTCTCTTGATTCTGATATGGCTATCACCTTTGGTTGCCAAGATCTGTCCAAGCATTTTAGAATTTTGATGTTTAACTCTTCCTTGTCAAACGTCTTGCCTAATCCAATTAGATGGTTGACTATATGCGTGAATCTTTTCTACACATCTACAATGGTTTCACCTTGCTGCATTTTGAACAATTCATAATCTCTAATTAATTCATGCTTCCTTGACCTTTTCACATTAGAGGTACCCTCATGAGTGACTTCTAGAATCTCCCACATTTCTTTGGCGAGGCGCATTAAGAAACCCCGAAAAACTCATCAAGATTTAAGGCAGAGGTAATAATGTTCTTAGCGGTATAGTCATATTGAACTTTCCTATTTTCTCGCATCGGTTAAGTCAGCCCAGTCTTTTTCAACAATTTTACCATCCACTGTATGAGTTGGTTTGAAAGGACCATTAACAATTGTATCCCAAATACCCCTATCAAGAGATTCAATAAAGATTTTCATTCTAACCTTCCAGAAGGAATAATTCACACCAGCAAATAGAGGAGGCCTATTGATGGAGGCTCTTTCGAGAAAAATTCATCTTTCCCTCTGCCATTTAAACTTTCTTGGACCAAATTCTTGAGTAAACTCTATATATCTTTATAAACTCTATATATCTATAAATTCCATACCTATAACCTTGTCTACCTACACACCCACAAAATAAACTTTATAAACTCTATATATCTTTATCAAATCCAACAAGTGCTTCAAACATTGAAATTGTTTTGGTGTAGTGGGTATTAGAGCTCTTTAATGTATCAGCTAAAATGTTCTTTCTTTTTTACTTGGTCAATTTTGTCTTATTCTCAATCACATGTCTTGTTTTTCCTTTCTATTTGACTTAGATGAGCACCTACACTAAGATTACTAAAAGATTCAAGGAACAGTTTAATCGATTACTTTACCTAGCAATCAATTAAAGTTGTAAAAAAAATATTTGAATTATGTAGAAGTTTTAATTTGTTAAATGTATGAGATAACCAAATTAATTGATATGAAATGGGTTATTAATCGATTAATCCACTAGCTTCATAATTCTAGTTAGTTAGTTAATTGATTAATTCAATGAATAATCGATTAAATCCGAGAGAGTTGTAGCTTCTAAAAATGTCTTTTAAAGAATTTAATCGAGTTAATTCGAAGAGAAATAGGTTAATTTCAGTAAATATTTCTCTCAAAAATAGTTTTAAGTGAGTTTAATATGTTATTTCGAAGAATAATCGATTAAAATAGAGAAACTTCATAATCTATAAACAATTTTAAATGTTTTTAACCGATTATTCTATGTGTTTAATCGATTAAAATTTTGTGATTAGCAAAGATTCTCATATTTATTGGAAATATAATCGATTAAAAGATAAATGTATCAATTAATTTTGATAGTGATTATTTGTTTAAGAAATGTTTGACAAATCTAGGATTCCTAACTCAGTTCTGATTAGATAAAATTGATCACGAGTTCATGGTTTTGTGAAAATATCAGCAAGTTATTTTTCTGTTTCAATAAAAAATATTTCGTAATCACCTTTAGAGACATGATCTCTTATGAAATCATGTCTTATTTCTATATGTTTAGTTCAGGTATGTTGAATGGGATTTTTGGTTAGATTAATGGCGCTGGTGTTGTCACATAAGAGAGGATTTTCTTTTAAGGACTAAACCATAATCCTATAGCTATTGTTTCATTCATGGGGATCACAACAACTTTCGACTATAATATATTATGCTTCAACTATTGAGAGAGCAAGACAAGCGTATTTCTTACTATCCCATGAAATTAAACTACTGCTTAGCATATGACATGTTCCACTTGTGCTTTTTTTGTCCAATTTACATTGTGCAAAGTCCGAGTCAAAATAACCAATGAATTTAGTTGTGACTCACCTGGGTACCATAGTCTAACATTTATAGTTCATTTTAGGTATTTTAATATCCTTTTTTCTGCTGTGAAGTGAGACTCTTTGGGTGTTGATCGAAACCTAGCACACATACAAACATTAAACATTATGTCGAGTCCTGCTAGCGAAAAGATATAGTAGTGAACCAATGAGCCCTCTATACTTAGTTTGATCAACTAGTTTCCCTTTTTCTTCGAGCATCAAGATAACATTTTATTGACATAGGAATGGATGCCTCTTGGCAACTTTCCATGTCAAACTTCTTAAGTAAATCCGCACAAGATTTTGACTGATGAAAAAGTTTACTTCTTTTAGTTGTTTGATTTGAAGCCCAATAAAGACATTAAGTTCACCCATCATAGGCATCTCAAATTTACTCTGCATTTCTTTCACAAATTATTTGCATAAAGCATCATTAATAGCTCTAAAGATTATATCATCAACATACACTTGAACAAGAATAATGTCATTTCATACCCTCTTCGGAAATAGAGTCTTATCTACCTCACCACTTTGATGTTTCGAGAAATGAGAAAGTTGCTTAATCTCTTATACCACTACCGTGGTGTTTGTTTTAGTCCATATAAGGCCTTTGTGAGTTTGAAAACATGTTCTGCATTTTTGCGATCTTCAAGTCTTGGTGGTTGAGAGACATAAACCTCTACATTTAGGTAGCCATTTAGAAATGCACTTTTTGACATTCATTTGGTACAACCTGAAATTCTTCTTAAAAGCATAAGCAAGTAGTAGTCTAACAACTTCTAGTCTAGCTACAGGTGCATATGTTTAATCAAAATCTATTCCTTCTTGTTGATTATATCCTTTAGCTACTAATCTTGCTTTATTTTGAGTTATTATCCCATGCTCATCTAACTTGTTCCTAAAGACCCATTTAGTTCCTACAATGTTGACACCTATAGGTTTAGAGACAAGTTCCCATACACTGTTTTTGGAAAATTGATTTAGTTCTTCATGCGTAGCATTTATCCGAAATTCATCTTTTAATGCATCGAGAGACAAATTTAGGTTCAACTTGAGATACAAATGTCAAATGATTGCAAATTTTGTTGAAGGAATGCCTAGTTGATACTCCCTTGTCAATTTTACCAATGATGTTATCCAGTGAAAGATTTCTTAGAGTTTTCCATTCTTTGGTCAATTGTTCTTCTATTCCGACTTTAGTTTCTTCTTAAATGTCGGGAGTTATTCGCTTTGAACCTGATTTTGGTAATTTTAACTGATAAAATTTATCAGTTAAAATTTCTTCATCTTCATTACCTGCAATATCTTTCTGTACAATTGAACTATTTTCATCAAAGACAACATGCCCAGACTCTTCTACATTTTTAAGTTTTTTATTATAGATTGTATATGCATGGTTGTTTGTAGAATAAGCCAAGAATATCCCTTCATCTGATTTTGTATCAAATTTACCAAGATTTTCCTTGCCATTATTTAAAACAAATACTTTACACTCAAATATCCTGAAATAGTTAATGTTTGGTTTTTTTTCCTTTGTAAATTTCACAAGGAGTCTTGTTAAGAATTGGTCTTATTAAAACCCAATTAATCACATGACAAGCAATATTGACTACATCAGCCCAGAAATACTTTGGTATATTTCTTTCATTCAACATAATCCTAGCAAGCTCCTCAAGAGATTGTTTTTCCTCTTCACCAACATAGGAGTAGAAAAATTATGTTTATTGTTATGTTTTTCACAAAAGCTTTCAAATAGTTCATTAAAAATTCTCCCCCATAATCACTTTGAATACAAGTTATAAAGTACCATTTTTCATTTTGAATCAGTTTAGCAAGTCTTTTGAAAGATGAAAATGCATTAGATTTTAGTTTAAAAAATAATTTCTAGGTAAACCTTGAAAAATCATCTACAACAACCAAAGCATATAGATTTCCACCTAAACTTATAGTTCTTGAAGGATCAAACAAATCCATGTGCAACAATTCCAGTGGTCTTGATGTAGAAATAATATTTTTCTGTGAGAAAGAGTTCTTTTGTTGTTTCTCTTTATGACATGCATCACAAATTTTATCTTTTACAAAACTTAGTTTGGGTAAACCAAGAACTAGTTCTTTCTGAATTAGCCAATTTAGGTGATGCATATGAATGTGTGTCAATCTTCCATGTCATAACCAAATGTCATTCTCTCTAGTAATGAGGCAACACCTTTCTACAAAGTTAATATCTAACAAGTAAATATTGTTTATGTGTTTACCTCTAAATATCAACTAGTTTGATCCTTCTTTATGGATTAAACAATGTTCAGGTTCAAATAAGATTTTGTGACTCCTGTTATAGAGTTGGCTTATGTTATAAATAGAACATTATTTATGACTCCAAATTATTCACATTTGATATCTCCATGACCAAGAATCTTCCCACGGTTGTTGTCTCCATATAAAACAGTTCCTCTGGGTTTTAACTTCAAATTACAGAATTTCGAAATGTCTCTAGTCATGTATGTGCCTGGAACACCCACTATCTAAGTACCAAAGATGTTGTTCCTGAAAAAACAATATTCAAACTAGTTTTGGTACCCTTTAAATATTACAAGGTCCAACTAGATCATTTAATTTGTAATGATAGGTTTGGAATACATTTCATCCTTCCCTTAGGAACATCATATTTTCTAATCCTGCAGAATTTGGTTATATGACCCCTTTTCGTACGATAAAAACATTATTGAAAGATGTAGAAATTGTATTTTTAGAAACAAAGAAGTGTTTGAAATCTTTTGTTTTTTCACCAATCAGAGGAGTATAACCAATTCCCACGTGATCAAGCACATATTTTTGTGAATCAAGTAATGCATCAAGATTAGTTCTTCCTTGTGAAAATTTTAAAAATGTTTTTATTAGATAAGCTACTTTCTTTTGTAATTCTGGATAGATCTCACATGGTTTTTTATAGCAACACAACCAACATTCTTGTAGATGTTGAAACATACAAGGATATGAATGTTGAACATACATGGATATGAAACCTATAAATTTTGATGTGTTAGAATCGCGCAGCTGAATGTTCGTGTGGTTGGACAAAAACCAAGAGGGGGGTGAATTGGTTTCTTAACAAAAATTAGGTTTT
>OY731401.1:31852388-32012465 GCA_963425845.1 Sphenostylis stenocarpa | reverse complement strand
TCATATCATGAGTAAAGAAAAACCAAGAGAGAAAATAAAAAGGGAGCACATTTAGCATCATCTAACATAGAATCTCCCATACACATCCATGCTAGTTCAACACTCAACATGCATTAATAAATTTCTTCCGGGCATTCTAGAAAGTGGCTGGTCCTCTCCCCACCCGAACTCGTGCGCAAAAGGCCAGATGGCTCAACTGATGGAGGAACAAAAACCGAAAGCTCACTGTAGAGGTCAATACCCTCCGCGAGCAGATGGCTCAACTGATGGAGGTCGTGCGTCAGGGGCAAAATAAGGGAGAAGCCCATGCAGAAAATGCCTCTCGCCATGAAGAAGAGGAGGAGGAGGAACACTTCTATGGTGAGACGGATGCCAAGACTGTACGCATCCTCACCCCAATGGTTTCCAAACAACAAATCTCTGCCTTAGAAGAAAGGCTGAAGGCGGTGGAGGGGCACAATTTCGACGTTAAGGAGGTGGCGGATATGTGCCTGGTGAAGAATATCCATTTCCCTCCCAAATTTAAAGTCCCGGACTTCCCCAAATACGCCGGGTTAACCTGCCCCAAGAACCATCTTATGATGTATTGTCGTAAGATGGCCGCACACGCTGAGAACAAAAAACTCCTGATACACTACTTCCAGGAGAGTCTGGCCGACACAGCTCTCAACTGGTACATACAGTTTGAAAGAGGGCAGGTTCAAAACTGGAAGCAACTGGCCGACGCTTTCCTTCGTCGTTACTGATACAATATCGATCTGAACCCTGACAGGTTAGATCTCAGGACCCTGAGCAAAAGGGACGACAAATCCTTCAAAGCGTATGCCCAAAGGTGGAGGGAAATGGCCGCCCAAATAGAGCCTCCGCTAACTGATAAAGAGACGGTGGCTATGTTTATAGATTCACTGACTGAAGCATACTACGATAAGGCAATAGCCAGTACCTCCAATCTTTTTTCAGACATAGTCACCGTAGGAGAGAGAGTGGAGCAGGGGTTGAGGAGCGGGAAAATAGCACGACCCTCTTCTTCCAGTACTTTGTTCAAGAAACCCTTCAAAAAGAAGGAAGAGGCCGTACATGCCATCAATTTTGCAACTCCTTCCTCCACTCCTCAAACGGAGAGGCAGTCCCGAAGAAAGGAGAGGAAGTTCACCTCTATCCCCACTTCGTACGCAAAGTTGTTGCCCCAGTTATTAAGGCCAACCTTCTAGCCCGCATTCCTCCAAAGAAAATGGAGCCTCCCTACCCCGAGTGGTACAAGCCCAACGAAAAATGTAGCTACCACTCGGATGCACCTGGGCATTCAACAGACAACTGTTTGACCTTAAAATATAAGGTCCAAGAGCTAATTGATGTCGGTTGGATAACCTTTGATGCCACTACTTCTGATGTTGACGCCAAACCGCTAGCTAAGCCAGAATAGCAGAGAGGGAGGACTGGGAGGATCAGCCCTAGGGTGTTTTTGTTTTTTAAAGCTTTTTTGTATATCTCCTACGGTCCCCACCCGCGGCCGCAGGAATTTTGATTAAAAGGGCTTGTACATACGTTCTTTTTAATACATGAGACATTTTCTTGTCATATTCTTTTCATTCTTTTTCCTCTTTTATTTATTATTCTTTCAAAGGTAATTGAATAATAAAATCTATGACTAAAACAGAACCTAAAACACATCATGTCTGTGATCGATGAATCTCTGTGGACCCCGGAAGCTGAAAGCGAATGGGTCGAGTTCGACAGTGAACAGGAGACCATTTCTCCGGACATGCAAAGAATGCTTGAAAAAGAAGCACGCATCATACAACCGCATCAAGAAGAAATAGAAACTGTCAATTTGGGAGAAGGGGATGATGAGAAAAAGATAAACATCGGCACTCAAATAGAAGGCAGCATAAAGAAGGGATTGATACGACTTCTAAAGGAATATATAGACGTATTTGCTTGGTCTTATCATGACATGCCTGGGCTCGACACGAGTATAGTGGAGCATAGATTGCCATTGAAAGAAGGGTTCCGACCCGTAAAGCAAAAGCTTAGAAGAATCAAACCCGACTGATCCTTAATGATAAAAGAAGAGGTTCAAAGACAATTGGACGCCAATTTCCTAGTAGTTTCCAAATACCCAGAGTGGTTGGCCAACATAGTACCCGTCATCAAAAAGACCGGGAAGGTAAGGGTATGTGTGGATTATAGGGACCTCAAACAAGCAAGTCCAAAAGATGACTTCCCCCTACCGCATGTAGACACATTGGTAGATCATACCGCTACCAACACACTTTACTCCTTCATGGACGGGTATGCGGGGTACAACCAAATTAAGTTGGCCGTCAAGGACAGAGAAAAAACCTCCTTCATCACACCATGGGGCACCTTTTGCTACCGCGTAATGCCTTTTGGACTCAAGAATGCAGGGGCTACTTATCAAAGGGCTATGGTCACACTGTTCCATGACATGATTCACAAGGAAATAGAGGTGTACGTAGATGACATGATTGCCAAGTCCAGAAACGAGATGGACCACATTCAATACCTCAAAAAGATTTTTGACCGACTTCGAAAGTATCAACTCAAATTAAACCCGGCAAAGTGTACTTTCAGAGTGAGATCAGGAAAGCTCTTAGGGTTCATCGTCAGCAAAAAGGGAATAGAAGTAGACCCTGATAAAACCAAGGCAATTCTGGAAATGCCTCCACCAAGCACGGAAAAGGAGGTCAGAGGTTTTCTAGGCCGGATTAACTACATTGCCCGTTTCATCGCGCAGTTAACGGATAAATGTATACCCATCTTTAAACTATTGCGCAAAAATCAACCAACGGTGTGGAATGAAGAATGCCAACAAGCATTCGATAAGATCAAAACATGTTTAACCAATCCACCAGTATTGGTACCACCCGTTGAAGGGAGACCTCTCATCCTATACTTGTCAATACTTGAAGAGTCTATGGGATGTGTGCTCGGTCAACAAGATGAAACCGGGAAGAAAGAACGAGCCATTTACTACCTTATAGCAAAAAGTTCTTAGACTATGAAACCCGCTATACACCATTCGAAAAAACCTGTTGCGCGTTGGTGTGGGTCACTCAGCGTCTCTGTCAATATATGGCTCGGCATACAACATGGTTGGTCTCCAAAATGGACCCAATCAAGTACCTCTTCGAGAAGCCCATTTTAACTGGAAGAATAGCGAGGTGGCAAGTTCTCCTCTCAGAATTTGATATCATTCATGTCACCCAGAAAGCTATTAAAGGTAGCCCCCTAGCAGATTATCTAGCCCACGAATCAACGGATGAATACCAGTCCTTACAAGATGACTTCCCTGATGAGCATATCATGCACATCTAATACGAAGAGACCAAAGAAAAGGTATGGACCATGTTCTTCGATGGGGCCTCAAACATGCTTGGACACGGGATAGAAGCTATTTTGATATCCCCTGAAAAGAAACACATCCCTGTAACGGGCATGCTCAATTTTGACTGTACCAACAACATGGCCGAATAGGAAGCATGTGCGCTAGGGATCCAAGCGGCTTTAGATCATGGGGTTACTAAACTCAAAGTCTTCGACGATTCATCCCTTGTCATCTATCAACTTAAAGGTGAATGGGAAACCCGCAACTCTAAACTAATCCCATATTTAGAACACATCCGAGATTTAGTCTCAAGAATGGAAAGCGTCTCCTTCCAGTATATTCCTCGGGAAGACAATCAATTTGCCGACGCCCTCGCCACTCTATCATCCATGTTTGCCTTAGATCAAGAACATGAGATGCCAATCATCCAAATCAAGCTGCATGACAAACAAGCTTTTTGTATGGCAGTAAATGGCGAGCGCAACCAAAATCCCTGGTATCACGACATCAAACAATATCTCGTGAGGGGCGAGTATCCCGAAGGAATTAA
This sequence comes from Sphenostylis stenocarpa, assembly GCA_963425845.1. Taxonomy (NCBI): domain Eukaryota; kingdom Viridiplantae; phylum Streptophyta; class Magnoliopsida; order Fabales; family Fabaceae; genus Sphenostylis; species Sphenostylis stenocarpa. Next base: position 32,008,566 of record OY731401.1, on the reverse strand, counting down.
CGACAACGATAAGCGAACCATCCGTAAGAGGGCAGTAGGGTTCACATTGATCGAAGGAACCCTCTACAAAAAGAGTCTCGATTCCACTCTCTTAAGGTGTGTAGACCACGAAGAAGCTCAGACCTTGATAAGAGAAATCCACAAAGGAACTTTCGGGACCCACGCACCTGGGCATGTCATGGCGAAAAAGATCTTAAGGGCAGGATATTTTTGGTCCACAATGGAAGCTGATTGTCACCAGTATGCTAAAAAGTGCCACAAATGCCAAGTCTACGCCGATAATATTCATGTGCCACCCGCACCTCTCAGTACCCTAGCTACACCATGGCCATTTTCTATGTGGGGCATGGACGTCATTAGGCCCATTGAGCCTAAAGCATCCAATGGTCATCGCTTTATCTTGGTGGCCATTGACTATTTCACTAAATGGGTTGAGGCAGCGTCATACGCGCATGTGACTCAGAAAGTGGTGACCACCTTCATCAAGAAAAACATTCTATGTCAGTACGACATCCCTCATAGGCTCATTACTGATAATGGGACCAATCTCAATAATAAAATGATGGAGGAGCTGTGTCAAGACTTCAAAATTCAACACCACAATTCTTCTCCGTACCGACCAAAGATGAACGGTGCAGTAGAGGCAGTCAATAAGAATATTAAGAAAATCATCCAGAAGATGGTAGTAACCTACAAAGATTGGCATGAGATGCTTCCCTTCGCCTTACACGGCTACCGAACATCAGTACGAACCTCCACAGGGGCCACTCCGTTTTCCCTCGTATATGGAATGGAGGTCGTACTACCAGTAGAAGTCGAAATACCCTCCTTGCGAGTCGTCATGGAAGCAAAATTAACAGAAGTCGAATGGGTCCAAAATCGGTATGATCAGCTGAACCTAATCGAAGAAAAATGGCTAGACGCCATATGCCGGGGGCAGGTTTACCAAAAGAAGATCAAGAAAGCCTACGACAAAAAAGTTAATCCCCGCAGCTTCCGAGAAGGAGATCTAGTAATAAAGAAACTACTTCCAGCCCAGAAAGACAAAATCAGGAAATGGACAGCAAACTACGAAGGACCCTTTGTGGTCAAGCGAGCCTTCTCAGGAGGAGCTCTTATCCTTACTAACATGGACGGAGAAGAGCTTCGACATCCTGTCAACTCAGATGTGGTAAAAAAATACTACGCCTAAAGACATTGCTCATGACCCGTCAAGATGAAAACTCGCAAAGAGCGTCCTGGGCAAAAGATAGGGTCTATACTCCTCGCTAGGATACGTCGTAGGCAAAAATTAGAGGCTTCCAAAAAAAATAAAAAATAAAGGGAAGAGCAATGATTACCTTAGCCGAAAACCGCAAAGGCGACTAAGGTAACACCTTCACAGAAACAAGCAGACTTCGCATAGTCTTCACTCCGAGCTCGAGCATCTCAATTGAAGCGACCAGGAAAAGTGGAGAAACAGAGATCACGGGCATGATTGTTGTATCCTATACAGTTTAGTCAACCTTGGCCAGCCCTGTTTATAAATTCCTTTGTATATCCTCCTGTAAAAATAGACCATTTGTTTATATCAATGAAAATTGTCTTTGCTTCTCTTTACATACTTATGAGAATGTCTCTGCATTAACATGAGCATGCATAAAACAAGCCATACAGGAAAGCATAAGAAAAACAAGACAAACAGCGTCGACCAGAGCCGTCCCAAGCAAAAATATAGGGAAGCCTGCTAGATCGAAAACCCGCAAATTGCGGTCTAGGCAAAAGTTAAGGCCTTTATAAAAGAAAAACGAAGCCCACCGAAATATCTCAGGCAAGAATTAAGCTCGCTAGATCGAAAACCCGCAAAGGGCGGTCTAGGCAAAAGATAGGGCTCGAACAAAATCTCAAAAGAATAGTCACGAGAAGAAAAAAAGAAAGTACCGGTCACTTTCTAGATGCCCCCAAATAAAAAAGATTGCATCAAAAACATTCACGCACAAGTAGTTGCACGAAAAGGACTTTGTCAGAATTAAAAACAAACACACTTCAGATAAATGAAAAACCAAAAAACATCATCTTCATGCTTGCATAGAGGTATCCCGGTACGACCTTGTCAATCATGTATAAAAAACAACCAATAATTTTTTCGACGACCACGCAAGAGTCGGACAACAAACAAAGATCACCCGACCAATCAGCAAGAATTGGGTGATCACCACCAAAAGATCAAAAACAAAGAATCCCCAGCAATCAGCCAGCTGGATGAGCACCTACAAAATCCCCGGCACAGACCGGACAAATCTCAGAAGATGAGAGAAAGCACCGGCGCATGAGCTAGAGCAGTAAGCCGCCACCACAGCCAAAGGGTCAGCTACCGCAAGAAGGAGCATCCGGAGGCACAAACACCAGATGGGGGTGTATACTCATCAGGCCTTACAAAAGGGGGCTTACCAGACGGGGGTTCATACTCGTCAAACACCAGATGGGGGTGTATACTCATCAGGCCTTACAAAAGGGAGCTTACCGGGCGAGGGTTCATACTTGTCAAAACCAGATGAGGGTTCATACTCATCAGCCGAAAGGATCAGCTACCGCCAGAAGGAGCATCCTGGAAGCACACTTTTTCTCAAAAGATCAACCGCCACAAAGACGGAGCATCTGAAGGACAATCGGGCAAGAGGGTCAACTCCTTTACCCTCTAGTCAACAGGCCAGCAATCGACTAGTCGGGTAAAGGGGGGGCAGCTGTAGACCCCAAATCTTGCCCGACCTCATAATAAAGACCAGAAGACCTCCTTTTCGAAGATGGATGAAGCCTAAGAAGCCACTAGGAGAGACTATTAGGCCCCATACTAGGATAGGAGGGATTTTTGGCATAAAAATAAGGATTTTCGCCTTTTAGGGTCGAGATCGCTGTCTTGGATTCGAGACCGCCGTCATGTTTGGCAAGACGGCCGTCTCGCCATTCCTACAAGGTGAGACGACCGTCTCGATTGGCGAGACGACCGTCTCGACCTGACAGGCGCAAATTCCTATAAATAGGGCCTCCATATCCCTCATTTCCAACAATTCTCTCATTCTCTCTCTAGTCACATCACTAGATTCTCTCTCTAGAATCCCTCCGAAGCATTTCCGGAGTTTCTGAGCGTTTCTAAGAGTTTTTTTAGCGTTTCGAGAGGTTTCCGACACTGTGTAGCGTGAAGGGTTGCCGCAAAGCACCCTATTTTCAGAAAGAATTAATAGAAAGCTTGCTCCGGAGGTTTCTACCTTCTCCCTCTATCTTTTACCGCTTTATTTTTAAATTACGCAATAGACATTAGGGCCATGTAGTCATAGTTTAAATTCCGCAAATAAAAGGGTAAAAGCGTATTTTTCCGGTTTAATCATTCAAATAGCTGGCCTATCATAGGGAACCCGAAAGGGGCATTGTAAAGGAACTAACACTTCCTTTACACGTAACTAACTCCCTTACCCAACTCTGGTTCTAACGATCAAAGTTGGTTTTTCGAAAACCAACGCCTTTTTATCCCTTTTTCGATGTTTCCAGTAAAAACATCGGTGGCGACTCTAGAGAACCCTTCAAAATTTAGCTCTTGGATTAGCCCGGTTATCGGACAATCCAAGAGCGCCCTTTCAAAAACCTCGCCTCTAGGTTCAGCCCGGTTATCGGACAACCTAAAGGCGTTGTAACCACACCAATAAAAATGCGAAAAATGGAAAGTCGGAACCATCGCGTCGCTCCGACCGCCTCGTTTTGACGACGGTAACAATTCCATTCTTGGCAATTAACGTAACAAATATTCTTACCGTGATCTAGGGTTCAAGATATATTTTCCAATCATACCTCAAACAATCAAGAATAAATCATTCCAAAGCATAGAGGATAAGAATAACAACATCAAAGCATAGATTAATATCTCAAAATATCACCATGATACAAAAGAGTTCAAAGGAAGTGCACCGAATCCTAAGAGAATGAAGTTAGCCACTCATGTTGGCCATTACAATGCTCCAATTAATGAAGAAGTGAAGAATTGATGAAGATTAGACAAAACCCTAACAGTAGTCATGCCTCCTCTCCTCCAAGACTGCTTGCTTTTCTCAAAACACAACTTATCTTTTTATAAGAGAATTTGGCCCGGGCCTTGCATCAATCATTCGCTTAAGCGCTCTTCTTTCTTTCAATTTTACTCCAATTATGCTGACAATTATGCTCCTTACTCTTGTATCAAGGTATTCTCAAATTCATCCTATATTGGGAGAACAATATATTAGAATTAACATAAGTTAAGTGGTTTTATAACAATTCAAGGCATAATTATATCAACTTTTTACCACTTAACACCAGCCTGATGGGGGGTTTATACCCATCAACGGAAGGATCGGCTGGAATTTTTGTACAGAAGGCGAAAATCCTTATTTTTGTACAGAAAATCCTTTCTACTCTAACATGGGGCCTAATAGTCTCTCCTAGTGGCTTTTTAGGCTTCGTCCATCTTCGAATAGTAAGTCTTCTGCTCTTATTTTGAGGTCGCGCAAGATTTGGGGTCTATAGCTGCCCCCCTTCACTTGACTAGCCGATTATTGGTCTGTTGTGCCAAGAAGATCAGCTGGAGGGTGAAGGAGTTGTCCCTCTTGCCCGATTGCCCGTCGGATGTTCCGTCTTGCGGCGGTTGATCTTCTGCGGAAAAGTGTGTTGTGCGCCTCCAGGATGCTCCTTCTGACGATAGCTGATCCCTTCGGTTGACGAGTATACACCCCCATCTGGTTTGACGAGTATGAACCCCCATCTGGTAAGCCCCCTTTTGTAAGGCCTGATGAGTATACACCCCCATCTGGTATTTGACGAGTATGAACCCCCGTCTGGTAAACCCCCTTTTGTAAGGCCTGATGAGTACACACCCCCATCCGGTGTTTGACGAGTATGAACCCCCGTCTGGTAAGCCCCCTTTTGTAAGGCCTGATGAGTACACACCCCCATCTGGTGTTGAGTCCACTTTGTAGGACTGCTGGTGGTGGCTTACTGCTCTAGCTCATGCGCCGATGGTGAGATGTGTTCTTTTCTTTTGCTTTTGTCTTTTCTGGGAGTGGTCGTCCTGTTTGTGTCGGGGATTTATTTGACTCTTCCGGTGGTTATCCGACTTTGGTGGCTGCCGGGTAGTCTTGTTTATTTTTTTGTTCGACTTTTGCTAGTCGTCAAAAATCTTCTTGGTTAATGTGGTTGACTTGTTTTGTTTTTAATCCTACCTTTTTCCGCGGATTTATCCTTTTTCTCGCGATTTTGGATTTTGGCTTTTCTGAGATTAAGCGTAAGTCTTTTTACTTTTTAGTTTCTTTTCGTTACACTGACTTTTTCGAAAAGAGAGAAACATGTATGAATGAGAATTTTATTTATGATAAAATAATTTTGTTACAGCATTTATTTTTGAGTATTATCCCTAAGACGGCGGACTTGAGCCGGGAGACGATCCGGGAGGAGGGAATTGCCGGTACATGTGCCTCTGAAACTCTGCCTGGTCTCGGATTGCGTCAAGGTGTTCTTGCCGAAACATCGCCAAGTCTTGCCTCATTCCCTCTTGTATTTGACCGAATGTCTCCATCCTTGTGTCGAAGATGTCCTATCTTAAGGACATCTGGTCCTGTCTCAGGGACATTTGGTCGAATTGCTGGTGCAAGCTGTAGAGGTTGCGGTTGATGCCAGCAAAGTTGTCCGTGTACTACTGTTGTTGCTGATGTTGTTGCTGCTGTTGTTGTTGCTGGAAATCCGGGGGTGTCGGGAGATCTTTCATTGCCACTATGTCCCGGAGATCCAGAGTTATGTCCAGTGAGGGGTGGAGGATCAACCGAGACCCTTGGCAGAGTAGCATCCCCATGCTGACCAGGATGGACCCGTTGATAGTCTCGGGTCGAAGGTTGGAGGCCAGTTCTTCCCTGCCGCTGCACCCCCATTTTTCTACCAGTGGGGTGATGAGGGGAGCCATGAGGATGGCTCCCACGGGAAGACTCTCAAAATCCTTAAGGGCCTTCACGAAGAAGTAGTCCGGGTTGCACCGGCGCCCTTGGCTCATGCAGTAGAGGGCGAAGAGATCTGGTTGGGTGACCTTACCCTGACTCTCCTTCCTCCCGTGGACAGTCCCAGCCAGCAGCTTGTGGCAAATGCGGAGGGCGGGGGTGAGTGCGGAGCCCTTCAGAAGGGATGGTAAAGTGTGCATCCCGATCAGCTCCTCCCACATCTCGCCGATAGTGAGGGTAGCAGGCGTTCGCAGATGGCGTCCTGGTACTCCCGAGTCAAGACATCCTTGGGCCAGACGAATCTAATGGATACATTGAACTCGTCCAGGGTTGTCGTCCAGTACATCCCGTTCATGAAGTAGGTTACCATCTTCGTCGGTGAGAGGCCCGACACCATGGTGGGAATCTCGCAGTAGGCGATGGAGGTGAGGAATTCCATCACTGCCTGTGGATAGACGTAAGTGGGAGGAGACTGGAGCAGGAAGCGCCATCCGATGCTGTTGAGGTAGGCACGAATGTCGTCTTCCCAACCAAACTCGGCGAGGATACCGAAGTCCAAACTCAGCATGGGGTGCCAAGTGTACCCCTGAATGTGTTCTAGGTGGGCCTGGTGTAAGGGCGAGAGCTGCGTTGGATCTTGTGGAGTTGGGGCTGTGGAGCTATTGGGGCCAGAAGAACCCCTTCTCTTTTTGAATGCTTCTCCTCTATGCATTTTGGTAGTAGGATGCTCAAAAATGGGAGAAAAGAGGGTAGGAGTGCAGGAGAGTGTTTGAGAACCCCCTCCAAGGCCCCCTATATATAGGATTTTCGCTGGATACGGGACCACCGTCTGGGAAGTCGAGAGGCCAGTCTCGATTTTGCGAGATTCGGGACCGCCGTCTGGAACTTCGAGATGGCGGTCTCGACTTTGGCTTCTGGCGAGACGGCCCTCTTGCTAAGCGAGAAGGCAGTCTCGTTTTTGTCAAAGTCGAGACGGCAGTCACAGAAGTTGAGACGACGGTCTTGTTTTAGTGCGAATCGAGACGGCAGTCTGGGAAGACGAGACATCGGTCTCGATTTTTAGGAGGTTTTTTTTTTAGAGAGAATAGTGAAGCACTTGTTGGATTTGATGAAGACATATTGAGTTGATATAGTTTAGTTTGTGGGTGTGTAGATGAATAGGTTAGAAGTTTAAAACTTAATCTCTTGATAGGTCAATAGATCTTGTGATAAGCGCCTTGAAATGATGCATCTCATTGAACTCATTTTTCTGCATGAAAAACTAACCTTTAAGCATTAAAAGAACAAACTAAGTTTTTCAATCTGTTGAAAAAGAGTTTTCAATCTATTAAAATCACTTAACATAAGAAGTGTGGATTTGTAATCGAAATATTAATTGGTTGAATCGCAGAATCAACAGGTTAAAAATGTTCTTAATGATTTTTTTCAAATATTAAAGGTTTCGCATTTTCAATCTGTTGAAATGTTTTTTAATCTGTTGAAACAGAGAGATCATTTTTTTTTTTCAGTCTAAGAGTTCATAGGATTTCAATCTGTTGAAATATTTTTTAATCTGTTGAAACAGAGAGCTATCATTTTTTTAAGCTACTTCAATCCATTGAAATCACGAATTAATCAATTGAATGAAGTTTTAAATAAAATCAATCGATTGAAATATCGTTTTAATCGATTGAAAAGTATTCTGATCGATCATAACTAATTCTGATCGGTCATAATGCTATTCTAATCGATCATAACTGATTCTAACCTGTCATACTATTATTCTGGTCGATCATTTGCAACTCTGAATAAGTTTTTATCAGTTTAAACTTTCTGGTTCCTTCTTTTATTCTATAAATACAGGTTTGATCTATCTTTTGACATATACAATTTGAAAAAACATTCGAAAGCAATCTTAGAGCTATAATATCCGTGACTTTCTCTGTGCATTCAAAAACTTTTCATATCATAAGGTGCTTTGATCAAGATTGTTATTCATCAAAGAGAGAAAGTTCTGAGTTAGAATTGCTTCTGGACATCTATACTGTTAAAGCTGCAGTCCGGGTTTTTTCTTTTCATATTCTTGTATAAAGTGTGGTTGTGTAGATTGGGTGTTGGATCTACACTGGTTACGTGAATCGGATTTGGTTACTTGGGAGGTTTTCAAGAGTCTATCTTAAGGGTTTGTAAGATAGTTCTTGGGGTAGATTGGTGAATATCTACCTGGTTGTAATTTTCACTTGGAATTAGTGGAACTTGGCAGATTTGTCAAGAACTGGACGTAGCTCTGGTAAAGAGTGAACCAGTATAAACTTTTGTGTTGATTTTCTGCTTTCATCTCTTTTATTTCCTGTTTATATTCTTGCTGTGATTAAAATCAAATCTACCTATAGAAGAATTGAATAAAGATAAATCATTCTTTCCAAAGAAAGTGTGTTTTGCAAAAAAGTTTTCTAAAGTTCAATTCACCCCCCCCCCCCTCTTGAACTCAACCATTAATTCTTACAATTGGTACCAGAGCTGGTTCTTGTAAGTTACTCTAGAATTCGATCCAAGAATGACTGAGGGAAAGATGAATTTTTCGGAAGGAGCCTCCATAAACAGGCCTCCTCTTTTTGCTGGTGTGAATTATTCCTTCTGGAAGGTTAGAATGAAAATCTTTATTGAAGCTCTTGATAGAGGTATTTGGGAACCAATTGTTAATGGGCCTCTCAAACCAACTCATACAGTGGACGGTAAAATTGTTGAGAAAAATTGGGCTGAATTAACTGATGCAGAAAATAGGAGAGTCCAATATGATTATACTGCTAAAAATATTATTACCTCTACTTTAAATCTTGATGAGTTTTTCAGGGTGTCTCAATGTGCCTCTGCCAAAGAAATGTGGGAAATTCTAGAGGTCACTCATGAGGGTACATCTGACGTGAAAGGGCAAGAAAGCATAAATTAATTAGAGACTATGAATTGTTTAAAATGCAGCAAGGAGAAACAATTGCAGATGTACAGAAAAGATTCACGCATATAGTCAATCATCTAATTGGGCTAGGAAAGACTTTTGACAAGGAAGAGTTGAACATCAAAATCTTGAAATGTTTGGACAGAACTTGGCAACCAAAGGTGACATGAGTTGGAAATCAAGAGTTGGAATCAAGAGACTTAACTGAAGTGACTACTACTTCACTATTTGGTAAGTTAAGGGAACATGAGCTGGAAATCAATCGGTTCAAAGAACAAGAAAATGCAGAGAAGAAAAGCAGAAATGTTGTTCTCAAGACGATTGAAGAAAATAGTGAGTCTGAAGAAGATGAATCCGAGAATCGACTCTGTTGGTTAAGAAGTTTGGGAAATTTCTTAGAAGGAAGAACAGAACCGGCCAAGTTAAAAGGTACACTCGATAAAAGAACTGAATCTATTCAAAATACTGTTACTTGTTATTCTTGTGGTAGCAGTGGACACATAAGGAGTGAATGTCCGGAAAAAACCAAGAATCGAACAAGAAAGAGTCAAAGTACAAAAGGAAAAAGGCCTACATAGCTTGGCAAGACAATGATTCATCCTCCAGCTTCCGCATTTGAAGGTGAAGAGGTGAACCTATGTTTGATGGTCAGTCGTGAATCCTCTTCATCGCATGTAAGTTCAACTCCCACAGTAAAATGAAATGAATTACAGACACATTACTAAATGTTTTCAATGAAATGCATAATGAAGCCAAGAATTTATCTCATACAAATAATCGGTTAAAAGGACTAAATAACTGGTTAGAAAATAGGGTTAAAATTCTGGAAAAAGAGTTATTAGAAAGCAAAACAGATATGGAACATCTTGAAATAATCTATTCATCTCGTCGATAATGCCGTCGCTAACAATAATTGTGAAAAGTGTATCCTTCTACAGAAAAAGTTTGATTACTTGATTAAAACTTTGTCTAAGTTTACTCAAGGTAAAGAAAATTTAGATACACTTCTTGGGTCTCAAAACTGTGTTTTTGAACATACTGGAATCGGGTACAAATCTAAGGTTGGGGTGAAAACTAAAAAGTATTTGAACTTCTTTTATTTCAGAAAAACAACAACATCCCCTTTCTCATCTTGTCATTACTGCATGAAAAAAGGACATACTGTAAAATTCTGTCATGCTAGAAAATATTTTGTGCCGCAAGGTAGAATGAGATGGGTTCCAAAACATGTTAAACAGAAAATTTGACTCCTAAGGACCCAACATATTTAAGGGTACCAAATACTTGATGCTTGATATTTCAGGAACAACAACAAGAGTCCCTTTGGTACCTGGACAGCGGTTGCTCAAGGCACATGACAGGTGATATTTCAAAATTCCGAAACCGAGACTCGAAGAATGGAGGTCACGTGACATATGGAGACAACAACAAGGGAAGAATTCTAGGTTCTGGAGATATAGGAGATGGTGAATCCGTGACCATTCACAATGTTCTTCTTGTTGAAGGTCTCAAGCACAACTTAATCAGCATAAGCCAGTTATGTGATCTAGGTCACAAGGTTATCTTCAAACCAGAAAAGTGCCTAATCTGTGAGCCAAAGTCTGACACGGTAATGTTGGTAGGTAAGAGGTTAAATAACATTTACATGTTAGATATCAAGCATTCTATCTCATCTCAAATTTGTCTTCTTACTAAAGAAGAAGAATCTTGGTTATGGAATAGAAGGCTTGCACATATTCATCTTAATCATCTAGATAAACTGATTTCTAAAGAATTAGTCTCTGGGCTACCTATGCTTCGAATTTCGAAAGACAAAATCTGTGAAGCTTGTCTAAAAGGTAAACAAACTAGAAAATCCTTTTCAAACAAAAAACATTGTTTCTACTTCTAGACCTTTGGAACTGCTTCACATGGAGTTGGTTGGTCCTTCAAGAAATAAAAGCCTAGGTGGTAATCTCTATATCATGGTAATTGTTGATGATTTTTCCAGATTTACTTGGACTATCTTTTTAAAAGCCAAATCTGATTCTTACAAATCTTTCAAAAAGCTTGCCAAGGTCTTACATAATGAGAAAGGTTATTTCATTACTTCTATTCAAAGTGACAATTGTGGAGAATTTGTAAATGAAAAGTTTGAATCATTCTGTGAAAAGTATGGCATAAAACACAATTTTTCTGCTCCAAGAACTCCTCAACAAAATGGTGTTGTGGAAAGAAAGAACAGATCCATTGTGGAACTTGCTAGAACAATGCTTTGTGAAAATTCTTTACCTAAATACTTTTGGGCAGATGCTGTAAACACTGCTTGTCATGTTTTGAATAGAGTTTTGATTAGACCCATGCTTAAGAAAACCCCATATGAACTTTACAAAGGAAGAAAACCCAACATAAACTATTTCAGGGTTTTTGGATGTACATGTTTTGTTTTAAACAATGGGAAAGAAAATATTGGTAAGTTTGATGAAAAATCTGATAAAGGAATCTTTCTTGACTATTCTACTAACGGCCATGCATATAGAGTCTACAATTTAAGACTAAAATCTGTTGAAGAATCAGTACATGTTGTTTTTAATGAGTCTCCTCGAGTGTTGCAGAATAAAACAACAGGTACTGCAGATGATGAAGATTTAACTGATAATTCTTATCAGTTAAAACATTCCAGTGGTTCAGATCAGCATACTGTCGAAGAAGGTGATCAATCAATTGATCCTGCAAAAGCTGATCCACCAGAGAGAATTGCTGAAGAATAGAAAGAAGATATCTTGAATGAACTTCCTAAAGAATGGACTGTCCCAAGAGATCTTTCTTTAGACAATGTCATTGGGCAAATCAATAAGGGAGTATCCACTAGACATTCTCTTAATCAATTCTGCAATCATATGGCATTCATTTCACAAATTGAACCTAAAACTGTTAAGGATGCATTAAATCATGAATACTGGGTTAGTGCCATGCATGATGAGCTTAATCAGTTTGAAAGAAATAATGTGTGGGAATTAGTTCCTAAATACAAAGATATCAATGTAATAGGTACTAAGTGGGTATTCAAAAACAAACTAGATGAACACGGCATTATCACTAGAAATAAAGCTAGGTTGGTAGCCAAAGGATATAATCAACAGGAAGGAATTGATTTTGATGAAACCTTTGCACCTGTAGCTAGACTTGAAGCTGTAAGATTCTTATTAGCTTATGCGTGTATTAGTGGTTTCAGATTACTACAGATGGATGTCAAAAGTGCCTTTCTAAATGGACTCATCAATGAAGAAGTTTATGTTTCTCAACCTCCTGGTTTTGAAAATCACAAGCATCCTGACCATGTCTACAAATTAAAAAAGGCTCTTTATGGTTTAAAACAAGCTCCTAGACAATCGTATGAGAGGCTAAGTAACTTCTTAATTGATCAAGGGTACAAACGAGGTGAAGTTGATAAAACCTTATTCATTAAGAAATCTGGAACTGACATTATTTTGGTGCAGGTGTATGTTGATGATATCATTTTCGGTTCTACTAATAATGCCTTGTGTAATAAGTTTGTTAAGGAAATGCAAAGTGAATTTGAGATGTCTATGATGGGAGAATTAAATTTCTTCCTTGGTCTCCAGGTTAAGCAATTAAGAAATGGCATTTTTCTAAGTCAATCTAAATACTGTAATGAGTTGTTAAAGAAATTTGATATGCACAATTGCAAAGAATCCTCTACACCCATGTCTACTAACTGCTGTCTAGATTTAGATGAAAAAGGGAAATTTGTTGATCAAACTAAATATAGAGGTTTGATTGGTTCTCTGCTATATCTGACTGCTAGTAGGCCTGACATTATGTTCAGTGTGTGCCTTTGTGCTAGATTTCAGGCAAATCCAAAGGAATCTCATCTTACCGCAGCTAAAAGGATTCCAAAGTACCTTAAAGGAACCATTAATGTCAGACTATGGTATCCTAAAGGTGCATCTCTTAAACTTGTTGGATTTTCTGATTCTGACTTTGCAGATGTAGATTGGACAGGAAAAGTACCTCTGGTACATGTCATTTACTGGGAAGCAGTCTCATATCGTGGCACAGCAAAAAGCAAGCATGTGTTGCTCTTTCAACTGCAGAAGCTGAATACATTGCAGCTGGGAGTTGTTGTGCTCAGAGTATCTATCTTAAACAACAACTCAAAGATTATGGAGTGGCTCTTAACACGGTACCTCTGGTTTGTGATAATACTAGTGCAATAAATCTAACTAAGAATCCTATTCAACACTCTAGAACTAAGCATATTGAAATTAGACATCACTTTATTAGAGAACATGTATCTAGGGGTGATTGTGAAATTTTATTCATTGAAACTGAGAAACAGTTAGCTGACTTATTCACTAAACCACTTCCTATAGATAGACTTAATATGCTTAGAACTGAATTAGGAATTCTAGATATGTCTAGTATTGAATAATTGATTCTTTATTGTGTTTATGTGCTTTTTAACAGGTTAATAACATGCTCAATCGATTAAAATTTTATGTGTTTTAATCGATTGAAATTGCGAAATAATCTGTTGATTTCCTGATTCTCAATCTCTATTCATGTTATGTTACCAGTTCAATTGATTAAATAAGCTTTTAATCGATTTATTTCAATAACCTTGTAGCTCTGCATATTTTTCTCTTGTAAATCAATCGATTAAATCTTCGATTCAATCGATTTATTTCACTTTTGATACTCTGCATATTTTTCTTTCACAAAAACAATCGATTAAATCTTCGATTCAATCGATTTATTTTACTCCTGATAATCTGCGTCTATATCAGAAATTGAAAAATCAATTAATTTCATGGAAAATCAATTGGTTAATTTTTCCTAGGGTTAGTAGTGTATGCGTTGCCTCTAATCAATTACTGCAGATTGTGCTGAGTGCATTTACAACTGGGATCAGCTTCAGTTACTCTCTTAAATATCAAAGTTATCCAATAAAAGCTGAATGACTATGATTGGATATCAGATGTGAGGGTAATTAAGTTGCACAGTAACAATTCTCTCTCTCCATCTTTACCATCCCTGCGCTGAAGCAGAACAACAGTAAATCATTGAAGACAAAATTGTCTATTCAAAGAAGATGAAGGGACCGAGTGTTCTCATTTCATCTTAGCATACAATAGTTGTTTGAAAAGCTTATACTTCTTCTTGAAAACATTCTCTCTTCTCTTTTTTTTTGTTTCATCTCACAAGTAAGCATGTCCAAGCGCACCAAATCAGGAAGGAAGAAGTTCAGCAAAGGAGAATCCTCTGCTGCTGTGCAAGAAACATTTGTAGGAGGGCGCATTGAATCCTGGTTCAATGGGAACCAGGAGAAGATGGATTTGTTCATTCATGAAATGAGCAGGAAACAGATCAATATACCCAAGGTTCTAAAATTTTCATGGTTGGACGTTGAAGGGTTCAGAGGTGTTCCGAAACTGCTACAACATCAGAAACTTCAAAAGTTCCTTGAACTCAATGGTAGGATTTATCCTGACCTTATTAAAGTCTTCTTCACTAACCTGTCATTTGAAGGGTCTACTCTAAAAACTCAAGTCAAAGGAGTGGAAATAGAGATTACTCCTACTGTCTGGAAAGACGTTGCTAGTCTCAAAGATGAAGGAGTAAAAGTTACCAAAGGGTATACCGCTGATGTGGAAGAATTTAACAAAGTTCAGTATTTTTGCTCTTGTTTGCGAAATAAGAGGGACTCCGTGAGTTCCTTCAACACTGGAAAGTTGAAGCTTGAAGAAAGGATCCTTGCATTCATAGTGGCCTGGCAGCTTACTCCAGGGGGAGCAATCATGCAGTACTAAATGAAGGAGATTTGGTACTGATGTATTGTATTCACCACAGAATAAGAGTGAACTGGGTTTTTGTCATCAAGGATCATATGATCAAAGCGAAAAGGCTAAGTGATTTTAGGTATCCTTATGCAATATTGATTTCTAAATTTTTAACTCATTTCGGTGTTGATTTGGAAGGAGAATTAGCTGAAACTGTTCGCCCCACAAATGAAGTTAACAACTCTGTACTTCATAAAATGGGATTCATCAAAATTGACGGTGAGTGGATTTCAAAAGAAGAAGCGGGGAGAGAAGAAGAAATTGAAGAAGAAGAACAAGAGGAAGATAATGATACTGGTGTCCCGAGTGCTACTGGAGCAAGATCAACAAACCCGATGGAAGATGTCATGGAAGAACAGTCTCCACTGGAAGTAATTCCTTATACTCCACAACATGACCGTGGCACGCCTCTCTCACAGTTCGAAAGGACTATGTTGCATCAGATGAATGAACTGCAAACCAATCAAAGGAGGCACATGGAGATGACATTTGCTCTGAGAGCTCTCCAGCATCGTCTGGATGAAGATTTCATTGCCAGATTTCAACACATTGACAATCAACTAGAAGATATCTTCAACAAAATTGGTGATCTTCAATTCAATCAGGGTCCCTGGAATGGTGATGATTGAAGTTTTGTTTTTTATGTGTTTTTTGTTCTCTTGTTTCTTTTCCTTGTTTTTTTTGGTACCTACGTGGTACTGTTGGACTGTAATTAAACACTTTATTTGATGAAGTCAAATAGGGGGAGAAATGTTTGCTTATAACTGTCACTACACACACACCACAAAATCATATATGTCTCTTTTCTGTTATTACTTGTGCAGGTGCAGTGGTTATTTGTCTCCATCAAATAGGGGGGGATTGAAGCACTTTTTGGATTTGATGAAGACATATTGAGTTGATATAGTTTAGTTTGTGGGTGTGTAGATGAATAGGTTAGAAGTTTAAAACTTAATCTCTTGATAGGCCAATAGATCTTGAGATAAGCGCCTTGAAATGATGCATCTCATTGAACTCATTTTTCTGCATGAAAAACTAACCTTTAAGCATTAAAAGAACAAACTAAGTTTTTCAATCTGTTGAAAAAGAGTTTTCAATCTGTTAAAGTCACTTAACATAAGAAGTGTGGATTTGTAGTCGAAATATCAATTGGTTGAATCGCAGAATCAACAGGTTAAAAATGTTCTTAATGATTTTTTTCAAATATTAAAGGATTCGCATTTTCAATCTGTTGAAATGTTTTTTAATCTGTTGAAACAGAGAGATCATTTTTTTTTCAGTTTAAGAGTTCATAGGATTTCAATCTGTTGAAATATTTTTTAATCTTTTGAAACAGAGAGCTATCATTTTTTTAAGCTACTTCAATCCATTGAAATCACGAATTAATCAATTGAATGAAGTTTTAAATAAAATCAATCGATTGAAATATCGTTTTAATCGATTGAAAAGTATTTTGATCGATCATAATATGATTATGATCGATCATAAATAATTCTGATCGGTCATAATGTTATTCTAATCGATCATAACTGATTCTAACCTGTCATACTATTATTCTGGTCGATCATTTGCAACTCTGAATCAGTTTTTATCAGTTTAAACTTTCTGGTTCCTTCTTTTATTCTATAAATACAGGTTTGATCTATCTTTTGACATATACAATTTGAAAAAACATTCGAAAGCAATCTTAGATCTATCATATCCGTGACTTTCTCTGTGCATTCAAAAACTTTTCATATCATAAGGTGCTTTGATCAAGATTGTTGTTCATCAAAGAGAGAAAGTTCTGAGTTAGAATTGCTTCTGGACATCTATACTGTTAAAGCTGCAGTCCAGGTTTTTTCTTTTCATATTCTTGTATAAAGTGTGGTTGTGTAGATTGGGTGTTGGATCTACACTGGTTACAGTAACTGGATTTGGTTACTGGGAGGTTTTCAAGAGTCTATCTTGAGGGTTTGTAAGATAGTTCTTGGGGTAGATTGGTGAATATCTACTGGTTGTAATTTTCACTTGGAATTAGTGGAACTTGGCAGATTTGTCAAGAACTGGACGTAGCTCTGGTAAAGAGTGAACTAGTATAAACTTTTGTGTTGATTTTCTGCTTTCATCTCTTTTATTTCCTGTTTATATTCTTGCTGTGATTAAAATCAAATCTACCTATAGAAGAATTGAATAAAGATAAATCATTCTTTCCAAAGAAAGTGTGTTTTGCGAAAAAGTTTTCTAAAGTTCAATTCACCCCCCCTCTTGAACTCAACCATTAATTCTTACAAATAGGACCTTGTTCAAAAAAAATTTATGCATGCAATGTTTTTATGTTTGATGTCCTATAATGCCTATTTCATTATTTTTTCGGAAGAATTTAACTAATGCGTCTTGTAGAGACGAGTGCCCTCTGATTTTTGCTTTTTCTGCTGTACCGTTCCGTATTTAACGTGACCGAAAAATAATTTTCCCTTCTTCTTTTTTCTTCTTTCTGTTTTTCTCTTTTTTCTTTTTTTTTTCGTTTTTGGAGAGCACACTTTGCCATGTTGGTGTCCCTTTTTCTTCACTTTAGGGTTTTCAATCCTCTTGTTGACTATACGCCTCCATATTCCCAAACTAATTGTTAGAATAATGTTGTGAGGGTCAAGAGAAAAGAAGTAAAGGGTAATTTCAATGGCTTGTGTTTTAGATGGTTGATTTTATTCAGAAAAGATTTTGTAAGAATGGCTGGCTAAGGTTAGGCCGTGTTTAAGCTTTTGTCTAAGCAAACCTTTTTCCTTTTTTGTTTGGATTTGCGCCTTAGCCTATTTCCATTGCTTTTTATGGCTGATCGATTTCCCTAGATCGCCCTTTGGGTTTTCAAACTAGGATATTATGTTTTTGTCCTGTCTTTTGTCTAGGTTTCTTCCTTTTTTTGTTTAGGGAACCCTAGCGGACCTTATTTTGTAACCCTAACTTTTGCATAGGCTACCCTTTATTTTTGTTCGGGTTTCCTAACGGGATGACCCTATCTTTTGCATAGCCCCCTTAATGGGTTTCCTACCGGGTATTTTGCCCTTTTCTTTTGGCCTTTGGCTTCTATGGGCTTTTTTGTGTGTTTTCTTTTCACAATATTGGCGAAACATGACTTTATTTATGGCAAGGTAAAGCCTTATTTTGTGCTTCTAATCGACCAGCTTGATTGTAATGTCAATGGTAAATTTTGATTATTTGGACGCACTTTGATTCTTTTCTTTTCTTATTTATTTAGACAAGATTATTATGAGGTCTAGTCATGAAATAGCAAGAAGAGAAGCAGATAGTAAGAAGTGTATTCTTTATTAATTAATAAGGGAATATGTGCCCTGAAATGCTCGGGGGTCGGGCTAGCCCTGGGGGATAATCTCTAACAATCATTGGGTTTACATCCCTTAAGTGAAGAAAAAGATCTCCTAATGACTAGGGTAGCTCTTGACGCTTGCATCACTCCGCTTCGGAATATTTGCTTGAGTGTGCGGAGGGGGGACTTCCCTTTTCTACCTTCTGCTCAGCCCTTTGTAGGGTCATATCCTAGGCCACACTTGAAAGGATTATCTCCGAATTCTGGGGGTTCCCTCATGCCTTGGGAATCTGCCCCAGTCCTTGGCCAGGATGGTAACCATGCTTCATCATCATGCGGGCTACCTTTGTGTTTTTGGGAAGTCTCTCTACACTGGCAATTTCGAGTGCTTGAAAAGATGTTTCAAGGGCCTCTTCAGCCGTATCCACATAAGGTTGGGTGGACGGTCCATTGATCAGGATATCGTCTTCTGCTTGGACCGTGAGCAATTTGTCATCCACTATAAACTTGACTTTTTGGTGGAGCGTTGAAGGTACTGCCTTAGCGTCATGAATCCAAGGCCTACCGAGGAGACAACTATATGCCAGAGTAATATCCATTACATGGAAATCGACGTTGAAGATAGTGGGTCTGACTTGGATTGGCAAATTAACTTGTCCCAATACTTCTCGTTTTGATCCGTCGAAGGCTCGAACGATAGTGCTACTTGGGTGCAGACGGGTTCCTTGAATAGTCAACTTGTTGAGTGTGCACTTGGGCATCACGTTCAAGGATGACCCGTTATCCACAAGAACTTTGGCAATGAGGTACTCCTTGCACTTGATGAAAATGTGCAAGGGCTTGTTGTGGCTTGACCCCTCGAGGGGGAGTTCTTCCTCTGTGAAGGTGAGTTGATCGCTTATCGTAATGTGACCAACAATCCTCTCAACCTTTTCTTGGGATATAGTGAGGTACATGCGCTTCGCTCAAGACCTTCATCAGGGCATTTCTATGTGGTTCCGAGCTCATCATTAAAGATAATAGGGTTATCTTAGTAGGTGTTGTTAGAATCGCGCAGTGGAATGTTCGCGTGGTCGGACAAAAACCAAGAGGGGGGGTGAATTGGTTTCTTAATAAAAATTAGGTTTTCAAAATTTTCCCCAAATTTTACCGATTAAAAACTGTGTAAATGTAAATAGAGAAGAGAAGAGAATCTTACACAGGAGATTTATACTGGTTCGGATCAAAAGACCCTACGTCCAGTTGCTAATCACTCAACAGAGGATTAACGCTATCACTATAAACAAGTTGTTACAAACAGATTACAATTGAAAAGATAAAGATAAGAAAACACCTCTCTTGAAATCCACAAGAGATGATGAACAACTTTCCCTAGAGACGGCACAACACACAATCCACTAAGAACTCCACTTAATGATTCTTATCGCTTCTAGCCCACACCAGGTTCCAAAAGCCCCTTTTCCTTGCAACAAACAGTTCTCTGGAACTCACAACACTTAACTTTTGTATGGAAAAGGTTGTTCTTCTTTTTTCTGAGTGCCAAAGAAGAGTTTAAGTAGAGAAATTAGGGTTTAGGAATTGGGGATTTCGAAACTAGGGTTCTTGGTATTGGGTTTTCGAAAATAGGGTTAATTTGAAGTTTAAAATCAAAAACAGACTGAAATAATCGATTAAATGGAGTAATAATCGATTAAAACAGAGCCAATATCAACAGAACCCAAAACCTTTCTGTTTTAATCGATTATAAGGAGTTTTAATCGATTATTTGACCTAATAATCGATTATTTTGATGTTTAATCGATTAAAGCAGTGAGTTTATACTGAAAATGATTTTTCTCACTGTTTTAATCGATTATTTCCCTATATAATCGATTAAAGCCGAGCCTGGATGATAAATTTGATCTTTTTGAAGCTTCTAAGGTGCAGACTATGTACCGGCTATCTTAAACTCTAATATTACAGACTCAATCTAATTAAAACAGAGTTATTACAATACAAAACAAGTCTTCAACACACTAAGTCTTTGAGTTCTTGAATCATCATCAAAATCAACAATCTTCATGTTCATCAAGTGCAACATCAAGTCCTTGAATGTTCAACAGGTGTATGATTGAGCTGGTCAATAATGGAATACTCGCTTTGTCTTATAAACTGGAGTAATTCCTCGGTCTCCTCCTTGGATTCCTTATTTTCTTTTTCTTCGGTCTGTTTATTTTTTCCTTTATTCTTGGGGGCATCTTCTTGTAAGTCCTTGGGGGAGTAGACCCTTCCACTTCTAGTCATGCCCCCAATGCCGGCTATATTGGAGATATCCTCCTTTATTAGTGAATATTCCCCATATCTCCACGGTACAACTTTATATGACTCATAGGGGGAAGGACGTGGCATAAATAGTCGCACGGGTGTCCTTGCCCCTTCTTCCTTATTGGTTTTGAGGACCAACGGTCGAGGCTTATTGTCCTCTTGGGGTGGATCAACCGTTGGGGAAAGCTTGATTAAAAGTGGCTTTCTCTCCATTCTTCTGATTTGGAAGACGTGTCAGTTAATCCTTCCTTTTTATTATCTTGTTTATTAAAAGTGAAGGAGGGGAAGTTAAGTATGCGAATGAATGATATGCATGCAAGTAGACAATCGTTGAATAAAGAAAAATTTCATTTATCCGTAGAAGGTGTACATTCCCCTATTCCATACTACGAAGCAAGTTTTGACAGAAACGGAAGAGCCTAAAGAAACCCACAGGCGGGTCTTGATCTCTATGTAATTCCCTTTCGGCTTCCCGGACGTGACGAGCGAGTGCTTCACTTTGCTTCTGGACCGCCTGACTCATATCTTCACTGTACTTTTGAGCCTCTTTGATCTTTGCCTCTTGATGGACGACCAAGGCTTGTAATTCATCAAATTTTGCAAGGGCTCGGTCCTTTTCTCGTAGTACTTGACCGTACTGAGCTAGCCCGTCTCTTTCTTTGCAGCGTAGCTCAGTGAGACTTTTGTTGAGTCTCCGGTTGGCTTCTTGCTCTTGGCGTATTTCTGACCGAGTCCTTGTGAGATCTTGTAACAAGTCCTTGATCGTCTGAGCCTGTTTGGCTGATTCGGCCTCAAGGTGTGTTGATTTGGCGGTTATTTCTTGAATTGGCTATCCAAGCTGGTTCTAGCAGCTTTGGATGCTTGGATAGCTTGCTCGTTAGAGTCAGCACATTGATCCTTGAGGCGCTCTATTTCATGATCATTTTTCTTGCATTGCCTCTGTAGACCGTCTATGGTGAGGATAGATTCTTGTTCTCTTTTTTCAAGGGCCCTCATCTGGGCTCCATGATTTCTATCCTCCGGGTCAAGGCGTCGACTTGATTTTGCAACTCTTCACTATTTGCACATGTAGCGAGTGAGGTGGATGGTTGAGACATCCCTCTTTTGCGTCTCCACTCTTCATAGTCACTGGAGACGACTATTCGACCTTTTCCTAGCTCTCTATTTCCCATAAAGACTGGTTTTTCCCATGCTCTTCTCACGGCTAGTGAGTTGGCGATGGTGCATGGGTCTCCGAAGAAACACAGTCCTCCGAGCTCCTCTCGGAATATTATAGTTTGAGTCCTCATGAGTTGTCTCATAGCTACTCTCATTGAGTAGGCTATGCAACCCCTGAGTCCTATTAATGGTATCCTCGGGTAATCCCCACATCTGATGAGGACTGGGTCGGGGCGGAACCAAGGGCAAACCCAGGATAATTGGTTGGCGTCCCATTGTTCCAACTCATCCTTCCATTCTGAGGTTAGGCGTCGGTGGAGAGGGATTTTGGAGAAGCTTCTCAAAAGGTCGGGGAACATCCCCATGTGACTAGAATCGTAGAAATGTGTGATCCCCCACACAAAAAGTAGTGAAGAGAAACATCGGATTGTTTTTCCTTGCTTTTGGCGACAAAATTCCACCGAGAGCAAGGTTTCGGCAAGAAGTGCAGGCAAGGGACTCTTCGAGTTCACGTCCCAGGCAAAGAAGGCGTCCATGACGGCTTGATCCACTGTGTCGATGTGGAAGGGAAACAAGATTGTTCCAAATATGATCAAGGCCAGGGTTTTGTTAAAAGCGACCCATTCTGCCCTTTCAGCCAAAGTGGACAGATGGTCTTCTAACATTGAGACTTTCCAACCCTGGATGTTCCCTTTTTCTATCAGGGTTGAAAGTGGTGATGAAGATCTTATTGAATTACTTTGGCAAAGATCTTGTTGATTTGATAAAGACAAAATGAAGTCAAGGCTACTTTGCTAACAGTCAAAAGTTACTTAGATAAAAGGGTAGTGAGATTAGTGATTCTGCATCACTGCGTAGGTATAATCATTTTTATCTCTCTGCTGCATGAGGTTTCTTCATTTAAAAGATTTTGCAAAGTGCCTCTAAAAAGCGTTTAAACGTTTAAAAATAAAGTATTTTGATAAAAGGTTTTTAATTAACTATTTTAACTAATAGTTTACAAGCTTTATCAACTAAAATGTTCTTAATACTTTTGCAACAAGTTTTTAACTGATATGTTTTCGAAACAATCTATTGTTTTCATTAAAGGAAGTTTTGAAAACCTTCTGTCAATATTTTAACTGA
The DNA here is from genome assembly GCA_963425845.1 of Sphenostylis stenocarpa. Classification (NCBI taxonomy): domain Eukaryota; kingdom Viridiplantae; phylum Streptophyta; class Magnoliopsida; order Fabales; family Fabaceae; genus Sphenostylis; species Sphenostylis stenocarpa. The sequence goes on along the minus strand of OY731401.1, from coordinate 31,985,907 downwards.
TATAGTTTCGAAATGACTGATTAAAATCACTTAAAATGTTCAGGGAAGTGTTCGGAAGTATTTTAATCGATATAACTTCGAAACAATCGATTAAAACCACTTGGAGTATATGTTGATCGATCAGAATGAGTTTATAATCGATCAGAACCAGCATATGATCGATCAGAATGTGTTTTTGATCGACCAGAATAGTTTTAATCGATTAAAATGTGATTTAATCGATTAAAACAACTTAAGAGAATTTCTACTACGCGTTTTAATCGATTAAAACAGATTGTTATCAGTTATAACCACTTAGAAAAGTTTATAAGAATGTTTTACAACATTTTAATCATTTGAAACACGAAACAATCGATTAAAACAGTTTGGAAGATTTTTTACAAAGAGTTTTAATTGATATAAACGTTGTCATATCAGTTAAAACACATATGGAAAATAATCAAGAACTTTTTAACAGATTAAAAGAAGTTTTAACAGATTAAAACAAGACTTTTAACAGATTAAAAGATTATTTTAACAGATTGATTAAACCAACAATTTTGAAAATCTTCTATATAACCAGAGTTACTTGAACTTTTTAATATCATCTTTTTAGCAATCAATCAAGCAATCAAAAGTGCTACTTTCAAGAGAGATTCACGCTAGTTTTTGTGAAGTTTATAAGAATTCTTTCTTGAGGCAAAACTGCATTCTTTTGGAGAAGAAACTCATATTGCAGAGTTGCATAAACCTGGTTTGGGTGTTCTAGTTTCTTCTCTTTGTTTCTTTACTTTCTTTACTGTATTGTTGGTGCCTGGAATTGTGGGCACTGGTTTTTCTGCAGCTGGAATTTGGTTGTAGGGGTGGTCAAGAACTGGAATTTGGTTCTTGGTGAAGGTTTAGGTGCAGGAACTGGAATTGTGGTTCCTGTGGTAGATTGAGTGTGAGATTAGAGTTGTAATCTGTAAAACATTCAATCTAGTGGAACCCAGCTGGAATTTGGCTGGAGACTGGATGTAGCCCTAGGATTGGGTGAACCAGTATAAACCTTAGTTGTATCTTTCTAAACCTTTCTCTTCTTTAATTCTGTCACTGCATTTATTTTTTATTGCTTGCTGTGTGATTGAAGAACTGGTTTGAAATCTTAATCTTTGAAATAGATAATCTGTAAAATTTGCGAAAATCTTTCAAAGATCAATTCACCCCCCCCCTCTTGATCTCAGCCTACATTTCTAACAATTGGTATCAAGAGCAAGGTTCTTGAGAGTTATTCAAGTCTTTCGATCAAAATGGCTGGAAACAAATTTTCTGAGGGTGCTTGTATTGATAGACCTCCACTGTTTTGTGGTACAGATTACTCCTTTTGGAAGATTATGATGAAGATCTTTATTGAATCTGTTGGGATAAATGTATGGAATATCATTGAACAAGGAACTTATGTTTTTAACAAAGATGGGTCTAGTTTAAATGATTGTGAAAAGAAATTAATCCAAGATGATTGTATTGCCAAGAATGTCATTATATCTGCACTTAACAGAAGTGATTTTTTCAAGATAGCACATTGTCAAACTGCTGCACAAATGTGGAAAACCCTTGAAATAGCCTATGAAGAAACAACAGAGACATGCTTAATGGTCAATTCGGATTCTCCAATAACCAGTGTAAGTTCTGACTTAACAACTACTCTGAATTATAGTTCTTTACAAGATGCCTTTTATGAAATGCATGCAGTAGCTAAAAGATTAGAAACTGAAAACAAAAGATTAAAAAGTATGAATAATCTATTAGAAAACAAGATCACTCTTCTTGAAAAGAAAATAGTTGATGAAGAAATCAAGAATGAAAATTTGGATATAGACAATAACTCTGACTGCATGTGTAATGTTAAAGATTGTAAAAATTGTTCTAAGTTGCAAGAGAAATTAACATATTTAATAAAAACTGCATCTAAACTAGCAAAAGGAAAGACTAGTCTTGATATGATACTTGATTCTCAAAAATTAGTTATTAACCGTGGTGGAATAGGTTTTACACCTCCCATTGGAAAGAAAACTAGAGCACTTAAAAATTATTTTGCATATAATAAATCCGTGTTATCTCCATTTGTTAAATGTTTTTACTGCATGAAAAAAGGTCATTCTATGAAATATTGTAGAATTAAGAAGTATGTTATTCCTAGAGGTAGAATGAAATGGATACCCAAAAATTCATTTCAAAGAACATGATTGGACCCAGTGATTATATAAAGGGTACCAGAAACATGCTAAATCTGTTTTGTAGGAACAAAATCTGGAAGTCCCTTGGTGTTCAAAATAGCAAATCAGGTTCTGGTTTCATAAACTGAATGTTTTAATTGATATAAAACAGTTTTAATCGATTAAAATTCAAATTAATCGATTAAAATGCTGCCAGGAATTTTAGTTTTGCTGATTAATCAATTAAATTGTTTTAAAAAATCATTTTTACAACTTCCAATTGAAAATAGGTCAGCGAAACAAAGTCAAAATTTCAAGTTTGTGTGTTAATAAGAATCTGCATAAAACATTTAAAAATATTCTTTGACCAAGTCAAACTTCTTCCAAGAACACTTTAGCTGATGTACCCACTATCCAGAAACCTGTGCCTCTGCCTTCAGTTAAGGGGACATGTGCAATTAAAGCTGTTTTTTTTGCAGGCTTTGTCAAATTGAATTGCAATTCACAAAAATTAACATTCGTGACTCTTCATTTTGCTCACTTGAAATCCATTATTCTCATTCTTCATTTTTTGGTTCAAATTTCTTCTCTCTTCTTTCTTGTACTCACGTTTCAAAACCCCTCTCTAAACTATACAAGAAGATGCTCAGGAGATCAAAATCAAGAAAGAAGCATAAGGGAGAATCCTCCTCTGCTGCTAATCCTGGTGGTCATTTAGAAGCATGGTTTGATGGTGATATTGGAAAAATGAACACCTTCATTACTGAGTTCAGTCAAAAGCAGATTGTAATTCCAAAGTTTATCAAATTCAAGTGGCTTGATGAAGAAGGATTTACGGGTTTGAGAAGAAAACTGAAAAGTCAAAAGCTGAGAACCTTCATGGAGTTCATAGGGAATATTCAACCTGATCTGGTTCGGGTCTTTTACTCAAATTTAACAGTGAATGGTTCAACAATCAGATCTCAAGTGAAGGGAGTGAATATGGAAATTACTCCTTCTGTGTGGGAACAAATTGCTGGTCTAAGAGATAGTGGTGTCAAAGTGTCTAGGGGAAACATTTCTGAAATTCCTGACTTCAACAAAATACAATTTTTCAGGTCTTGTCTTAAGGATCCAAATGATTCGGTAAGAATTTTAAATGCAGGAAAACTTTTACTTGAACATAGACTGCTTGCTTTCATTGTGGCATGGACGCTTACTCCAAGAGGGAGTAATCATGCTATACTTAATGAGGGAGATCTTGCCCTCATGTACTGCATCTCTAATAATATTAGGGTAAATTGGGTTTATGTGATTAAAGATCACATGTTGAAGGCAAAAAGATTGGCAGATTACAAACTGTCGTATGCCATGTTGATTAACAATTTCTTTAGATATTTTGAAGTTGATCTTACAGGAGAAAGCATAGAAACTCCTAAAGCATCAAATGAGATTGATGACTCCACTTTGAGAAAAATGGGGTATATTAAAATTGATGATGAGTGGATTTCCAAAGTTGATGCTGGAATGTCCGAAGATGAGGAGGAAGATGAAGAAGAAGATGAGCAAGGCCAAATTTCTTCCTCTCCAGCTGCTGCAGAGGTTCTTGAATCCACCAGTGGTCAAGCCTCATATGAAAATATGGAGATCATTCCCTACATGGAACAACCTGATCGTGGGACTCCTCTATCTCAATTTGAAAGGACAATGCTTTCTCAAATGGCTATAATGCAGGAAAACCAAAGAAAGCACATGCAGATGACATATCAACATTTTCAACAAACCAATAATCAGTTCACCAATCTTGGAAACCAGATTGCTGATATTTATACCAAACTAGAAGATATGCAGCTCAACCAAGGAAATTGGGATGATTAAGTTTTTGGACAAAAAGGGTCCCTTCCTATTTTTTTTCTTTATGATTATATTTGCTGCTAATTTTCTTTTCTAGTCTGTAATATTAACTGGTTGTAAACCAGGAACAATCTTTTCAACTTTGCTAAATATAATATAGGTTTTAAGTTGAATTAAGAAAGCCTAAATAGAATTAAACATAATGCTCTGATAATTTTAGCTGATACAAAATAGATTAAATCGATTAAAAGAAACCTTTACATAGGAAATTCACATCAAAATAATCGATTAATTAGCGTATCAATCGATTAAAACCTGTATGTCATATGCTTGTATCAACTAAAACTAGTTTATATCAGTTAAATCAGCTAGATAAGATACTACTCTAATTTTGATGGATCCATTGGTTAAAACTTAATCAATCTAGTTGATATTATCTTAAAACATTTTCCTAAATGATCGTTTTTACAAAATCCGCACTGAATTAGGCATTTTAGATGCATCAAACATTACTTAGTTTTTCAAAACTGGTTTTTTAAATCGATAAAAACAAACTTTAAATCAATTAAAAGCACTTATACAAAATTTTTTCTTACTGTTTTAATCGATTAAATGTCGATTTAATCGATTAAATCAACTCATGTTTCAAACTTTCGAAACTCATCACTGTTTTAATCGATTCAAACATTATTTTAATCGATTAACACTAGTAACAAGATCATTTTAATCGATTTTTACTCTGGAAAGAAAAATTAAAGGCTTTAGTTAATGGTTGTTCTTGTAACATGCTACTAAAGCATGATTCCCTTATCTTTACACGTGTTAATTGTATTCGTTACAAACGTGTTAATGAAGATAAGTTTGAATCAACTTTGATTGGTCTTTACATGAGTAAGGTATCTTGTTCAAAGCTTTTACTGTTTTCAAAAACAAAATTTTGATACATACTTGCATTAGATTTGTTTGATTCCTCTGTTTCCTATTTTTCATGAAGTCAAAGGGGGAGAAATAATTGCTTTGATTTTTCATTTAGGGGGAGTAGCAATATAGGGGGAGAAATGGGAAAATGATTAATTTTTGAATACTCACTAATCTATATATTCAAGTGCCTTCTTTTGCAGAGTTATTAGTCAAAGAGGTGTTTGTCTTCATCAAATAGGGGGAGACTGAAAGTGGTGATGAAGATCTTATTGAATTACTTTGGCAAAGATCTTGTTGATTTGATAAAGACAAAATGAAGTCAAGGCTACTTTGCTAACAGTCAAAAGTTACTTAGATAAAAGGGTAGTGAGATTAGTGAGTCTGCATCACTGCGTAGGTATAATCATTTTTATCTCTCTGCTGCATGAGGTTTCTTCATTTAAAAGATTTTGCAAAGTGCCTCTAAAAAGCGTTTAAACGTTTAAAAATAAAGTATTTTGATAAAAGGTTTTTAATTAACTATTTTAACTAATAGTTTACAAGCTTTATCAACTAAAATGTTCTTAATACTTTTGCAACAAGTTTTTAACTGATATGTTTTCGAAACAATCAATTGTTTTCATTAAAGGAAGTTTTGAAAACCTTCTGTCAATATTTTAACTGATATAGTTTCGAAATGACCGATTAAAATCACTTAAAATGTTCAGGGAAGTGTTCTGGAAGTATTTTAATCGATATAACTTCGAAACAATCGATTAAAACCACTTAGAGTATATGTTGATCGATCAAAATGAGTTTATAATCGATCAGAACCAGCATATGATCGATCAGAATGTGTTTTTGACCGATTAGAATAGTTTTAATCGATTAAAATGTGATTTAATCGATTAAAACAACTTAAGAGAATTTCTACTACGCGTTTTAATCGATTAAAACAGATTGTTATCAGTTATAACCACTTAGAAAAGTTTCTAAGAATGTTTTACAGTATTTTAATCGATTGAAACACGAAACAATCGATTAAAACAGTTTGGAAGATTTTTTACAAAGAGTTTTAATTGATATAAACGTTGTCGTATCAGTTAAAACACATATGGAAAATAATCAAGAACTTTTTAACAGATTAAAAGAAGTTTTAACAGATTAAAACAAGACTTTTAACAGATTAAAAGATTATTTTAACATATTGATTAAACCAGCAGTTTTGAAAATCTTCTATATAAACAGAGTTACTTGAACTTTTTAATATCATATTTTTAGCAATCAATCAAGCAATCAAAAGTGCTACTTTCAAGAGAGATTCGCGCTAGTTTTTGTGAAGTTCATAAGAATTCTTTCTTGAAGCAAAACTGCATTCTTTTGCAGAAGAAACTCATATTGCAAAGCTGCATAAACCTGGTTTAGGTGTTCTAGTTTCTTCTCTTTGTTTCTTTACTTTCTTTACTGTATTGTTGGTGCCTGGAATTGTGGGCACTAGTTTTTCTGCAGCTGGAATTTGGTTGTAGGGGTGGTCAAGAACTTGAATTTGGTTCTTGGTGAAGGTTTAGGTGCAGGAACTGGAATTGTGGTTCTTGTGGTAGATTGAGTGTGAGATTAGAGTTGTAATCTGTAAAACATTCAATCTAGTGGAACCCAGCTAGAATTTGGCTGGAGATTGGATGTAGCCCTGGGATTGGGTGAACCAGTATAAACCTTGGTTGTATCTTTCTAAACCTTTCTCTTCTTTAATTCTGTCACTGCATTTATTTTTTATTGCTTGTTGTGTGATTCAAGAACTGGTCTGAAATCTTAATCTTTGAAATAGATAATCTGTAAAATTTGCGAAAATCTTTCAAAGATCAATTCACCCCCCCTCTTGATCTCAGCCTACATTTCTAACAAGGGTAGTATGCCAGAATGGTAATCAGATGATGGTAGCGATTTGTGCTACAGGAGTATATGCCTCGTGGCAAATATGGACCCCGGCTGATTTGGGCCATTATAGCATAATCTCATACTCCTCTAAAGTGGGCACCATATCGAATTGCGGAAATTCGAAGCAGCGCAGACTAGAGTTCCAGAAATGAACTAGAACCCTGATAAAAATAGGATCGACACAGATCTTCAACAGGTCGAGGATGCGTCCATAGGATTTTTCAAAGTCGGAGCGGACCTCTGGTGGCATTATCGCGCAAAGTCATTCCAGCTTCTCAGTATGGTAATGGGGAATGTCCACTTTCTTCAGATGTCTACTAGTCCCCTCCATTTTCTAAAACCAAAATGCATGTTTTATGAACATGATGCTTATTGCAGGTATGAATGTGAGTGTTTATTTTTCCTATTTATCATGTTTTATTTCTACAAGATGTATGGTATTATTGTTTTTTTTTTTGGAAAAAATAAACTATCTATATGGATGTTTTATAAATTTGATGTTTATGAACAAGGTCCCATTTATTTGATTTGGGTCTTTATTTGATTTTATTTTTTTTATTTTATAACCCTTTATATCTTCTGTCAGACTGCATGGCTACTTAGCTTACAAAGAACCTGAAACCAGGCTAGCTGAAAGGCAGACTGTCCGAGATAAAAATGGCTTTATGCGAAAGAATAATGTTAGCATCCCTTATCTCTTCTGTCGGAATGCGTGGCTACTTAGCTTGCAAAGAACCTGAAACTAGGCTAGCTAAAAGGCAGACTGTCCGAGATAAGGGCGTTTATTGCAAAAAATGTTTTTTGTGATTTTTCTGTTGTTTGGTTATGTCATGCAATCAAATGCCACAATCAAATGCGCACATAATTCAATCATTCGCGAACAGGCGAGAAGTTGTTTTAATCACGAGGTAGGGTTTTTCTGCAGAAAAGTGCATTGGCAAAGGTAGGTTCTAACTGTTCTCACCAAGTCTTAGTACCCCAACGTGCCCCCATTATAGGGTCCCCACTCTCCAGCCTTCCGACCATGCTTAGCACTAAGGCCATAGTAAGTTTTTATGCCAAAAGAGGAAAGTTATCACCTTGAGTGGTGGTTTCCGATCATACCGGTGGGCTCAAGGCCATCACTACGGCGAACCATACCTGTCACCCACTCCCTATGGATTTCTCACTTGCCCCCGAGTATAGAGGGAACTGTTGTGTGCAAAGGTTTGTGTACAGTTTGTATTTCAAACAATTGCGTAAAAATAAACAAACAACAGTTATTAAAGTCAAGCAATAAAAACATGTTATAATACAAGGTAGGGTAAAAGCGTAATTCCTTAGTTTATTTATTAAACTGGCTCATCACTAAATGGGATCAACTCTCTAGGCTTCCCCAGTGGAGTTGCCATTTGTCGTTGCCGTCAAAAAGAGGCAATCGGAGCGACGCAATGGTTTTGACTTTTCCATTTTTTGCGTTTTTATGGCTGATGTTACAACGCCTTTAGGTTGTTCGATAACCGGGCTGAACCTAAGGGCGAGGTTTTCGAAAAGGTGTTCTTAGGTTGTCCGATAACCGAGCTGATCTAAGAACTAATTTGGAAGGGTTCTTATGGAGTCGCCACCGATGTTTTTACCGGAAACATCGAAAAAGGAGAGAAAAGGCGTTGGTTTTTAAAAACCAACTTTGGTCGTTAAAAGCAGAGTTGGGTAAGGGAGTTAGTTATGTGTAAGGGAAGTGTTAGTTCCCGTATGACGCCCCTTTCGGGTTCCCTATGATAGGCCAGTTATTTTATAGATAAGCTTTCGAAAAGACGCTTTTACCCTTTTATTTGCGGAATTAAAATAATGACTACATGGCCCTAATGTCTATTATGCAATTTAATCATAAAAATAAAGATAGGAAAAGAGAGGGAGAGAGTGAACAAACCTCCGAAGTAAGCTTTTTGATTAATTCTCTTAAAGATAGGGTGCATTTTGGCAACCTTCGCTCTTACAACGCTGAAAATTGCTCTCGAAATGCTATAAAAAGCTCTCTAAGACACTCAAAAACTCCGGAAATGCTTCGGAGGGACTCTAGGAAGAGAATTTAAAGAAAGTGTAGAAGGGAAAGTGGAAGAACTGTGTGAAATGAGGGGGGGAGCGCTCACTATTTATAGGGATTCACGCCTGTGAGGTCGAGACGGCGGTCTCGAATGACAAGGTCGAGACAGTCGTCTCGCCATTTGGGACGACGATCTCGACTTGCAAAAGTGGCGAGACCGTCGTCTCGTTTGGCGGGACAACAGTATCGACTTTTCCAAAAACGAGAAGGCCTTCTCGCCAAACGGGAGGGGGGTCTCGCCATTGGCAAGTGGCGAGACGGCAGTCCCAAAAAGCGAGACGGCGTTCTCGACTCCTGAAGGCGAAAATCCTTATTTTTGTACAGAAAATCCTTCCTACTCTAACCTGGGGCTTAATAGTCTCTCCTAGTGGATTTTTAGGCTTAGTCCATCTTCGAATAGTAAGTCTTCTGCTCTTATTTTGAGGGTGGGCAAGATTTGGGGTCTACATCTAAAAAGCCACTAAGAGAGACTATTAGGCCCCATATTAGACTAGGAAGGTTTTTCTGTACAAAAACTAAGGATTCTCACCTTAAGGGTCGAGACCGCCGTCTCGCTTTTCGGGACCGCCGTCTCGCTGAATGGCAAAGTCGAGACCGCCGTCTCGTTTGGCGAGACGGTCGTCTCGCCACTTGCCATTGGCGAGACTGCCTTCCCGTTTGGTGAGACGGCCCTCTCGTCATTTGGTAAATCGATACCGTTATCTCGATTGGCGAGACGACGTCAAAAACGAGACCGCCGTCTTGAATGGCAAGACGACCATCTCGACCTTGCCAGACGAGACGGCGGTCTCGACCTGACAGGCACGAATCCCTATAAAAGGGGAGCGCTCCCCCCTCCATTTCACACAGCTCTTCCACTTCTCCTTCTACCATTTCTTAGAATTCTTCTCCTAGACTCCCTTCGAAATATTTCCAGAGTTTTCTGAGTGTCTTTAAGAGGGTTTTTTATAGCGTTTCCAGAGAGAATTCGACGTTGTAAGAGCGAAGGGCTGCCAAAACGCACCCTACCTTTTAAAGAATTAATCAAAGCTTGCTCCGGAGGTTTCTTTACTCTCTCTCTCTCTCTCTCTCTCTCTTTTACCGCTTTATCATTTATATATGCATTAATTAGGGCCATGTAGTTGTCATACTTTAATTCCACGAATAAAAGGGTAAAAGCGTCATTTTTAATTTATTTACGAAATAACTGACCTATCATAGGGAACCCGAAAGGGGCATCGTAGGGAAGCTAATACCTTCCCTACACGTAACTAACTCCCTTACCCAACTCTGGTTATAATGGCCAAAGTTGGTTTTTCTTAAAAAACCAATGCCTTCTTTTCCTTTTTCGGTGTTTCCGGTAAAAATATCGGTGGCGACTTCATAAGAACCCCTTCGGAAAACTTGCTTTTAGGTCCAGCCCGGTTATCGGACATCCTAAAAGCTCTCTTTCGAACACCTTGCCCCTAGGTCCAGCTCGGTTATCGGATGGCCTAGAGGCATGGTAATCTCGCCCACAAAATGCGAAAACGAGGAAGTCGGAACCATCGCGTTGCTCTGACCGCCTCTTTTAATGGTGGCGACAGTGGATATGCCCGCACTATATCCCAACATTCCTCCCACAAAGGCGGTCTCCTATTTTATGAATAGGGCCTACCGAATGACGATGTTGGATGAATTCAATGTCATCATGGGCTTTTGTCAACTGGCTGATAGCATGACGGTAAAGTACCAGAGCGCACTCTGCGAGAGATCGTCCAACCTTACAATGGGCGAAATTTGGGAAGATCTCACCGGGGCCCAACATGTACCAGCCCAGCTAAAAGGGTCAGCCCTAAACCCTGCACTCCATATCTGCCACAAACTGCTAGCAGGGACCATCCACGGACCCAGAGAGTCAGGGTAAGATCACCCAACCTGATCTCTTTGTTATCTACTGCATGCATAGGGGATTCCGGTGCAACCCCGGATATTTCTTCCTAAAGGAACTAAAGGACTTCGGGAGTCACCTGGTAGGGACCATCATGATGGCTACCCTTATCACCCCTCTTGCCGAGCGATGGGGATGTGCCGGCGGGGAAGACATACCTGCAACCCTCCGACCAAAACCTATCAGTGGGTCAATGCTCGTTCACATGGGCATGCTCATTAGGCAAGGATCTGGGGTTGTATTGCACCCTGCACTCGCCATGGCGATCGACATCCGCGACTTGGATGCGTCAGACGAGATCCCCATCCCCCTGGAATTCCAACAGTAGCAACAGTACAGAGATGACATCCCAGGCCTCCACCAGCACATGAACGATGAATTCCAGGGCATCTGCCAGTAGCTGGAGGATTTAGCCATGAGGCAGGATATGTTCGACCAAAGACAAGAAAGCTTTGGCGAGACGACTGTCTTGCCATTTGTCAAAGACGAGACCGACGTCCCGAATGGTGAGACCGCCGTCTCGACCTTGCTAGGCAAGATGGCGGTCTCGACCTGACAGGCGCAAATCCTTATAAAAGGGGGACGCTCTCCCCTTCATTTCACACAGTTCTTCCACTTCTCCTTGTAGCATTTCTTAGAATTCTTCTCCTAGAGCCCCTCCGAAGTATTTCCGGAGTTTTCTGAGTGTCTTTAAAGAGTTTTTATTGCGTTTCAAGAGAGAAAATTCGACGTTGCAAGAGTGAAGGGTTGCTAGAACGCACCATATCCTTTAAAGAATTAATCAAAGCTTGCTTCGGAGGTTTCTTCACTCTCTCTCTCTCTCTTTTATCGCTTGTTTCCGCCGTCGAAAGAGAGGCGGTCGGAGCGACGCGATGGTTCTGACTTTCCATTTTTTCGCGTTTAATTATGGGTGAGGGGTTACAACACCTTTAGGTTGTCCGATAACCGGGCTGAACCTAAGGGCAAGGTTTTTGAAAGGGTGTTCTTAGATCATCTGATAATCGGGCTGACCTAAGAACAAATTTGAAAGGGTTCTTATGGAGTCGCCACCGATGTTTTTACCATAAACATCGAAAAAGGGAAGAAAAAAAAAGGTGTTGGTTTCTTAGAAAAACCAACTTCGGTCGTTAAAACCAAAGTTGGGTAAGGGAGTTAGTTACGTGTAAGGGAGGTATCAGCTCCCTTACGACGCCCCTTTCAGGTTCACTATGATGGGCTGGTTATTTTATAAATAAACTTTTGAAATGATGCTTTTACCCTTTTATTTGCATAATTAAAGTAATGACTACATGGCCCTAGTAGCTATTGCACAATTTAATATAAGTAAAAATAAGACAATAAAAGAGAGGGAGAGAGTGAAGAAACCTTCGGAGCAAGCTTTGATTAATTCTCATAAAAAATAGGGTGCGTTTTGGCAGCCCTTCGCTCTTACAATGTCAAATTCTCTCTTGAAAACGCTATAAAAACTCTCTTAAACACTCAGAAACTCTGGAAATTTTTTGGAGGGGCTGTAAAAGAAGAACTTTGAGAAATTGCAGAAGGAAAGGTGGAAGAGCTGTGTGAAATGAAGGAGAGAGCGCTGCCTATTTATAGGGATTCGCGTCTATCAGGTTGAGACGGTCGTCTCGCCTGGCAAGGTCAAGACGGCGATCTAGCCATTCGGGATGGCAGTCTCGACTTTGACAAATGGCGAGACCGCTGTCTCACTTGGCGAGATGGCGGTATCGACTTGCCAAATGGCGAGAGGGCTGTCTCGCCAAACGGGCGGGGGGTCTCGCCAATGGCAAGTGGCGAGAGGGACGTCTCGCCAAACGAGACGTCAGTCTCGACTTGCCTTTGGTCGAGACGGCGATCCCGAAAAGCGAGACAGCGGTCTCGACCCCTGAAGGTGGGAATCCTTATTTTTGTGCAAAACAAACCTTCCTACTCTAATATGGGGCCTAATAGTCTCTCCTAGTAGCTTTTTAGGCTTTGTCCATCTTCGAATAGGAGGTCTTCTTCTCTTTATTTTGAGGCGGGGAAAGATTTGGGGTCTACAGCTGCCCCCCTTCACCTAGGGTCTTTATGTTGTGCCAAGAAGATCGGCTGGATGATGAAGGAGTTAACCCTCTTGCCTGGTTGTTCTTCGAATGCTCCGTCTTGCGGTGGTTGATCCTCTGGGGAAAAAGTGTATGCCTTCGGGATGCTCCTTCTTGCAGTAGCTGACCCCTTCGGTTGATGAATACAAACCCCCATTTGGTTTGACGAGTATGAACCCCCGTCTGGTAAGCCCTCTTTTGTAAGGCCCTATAAGTACACACCCCCATCTGGTGTTTGACGAGTATGAACCCCCGTCTGGTAAGCCCCCTTTTGTAAGGCTTGATGAGTACATACCCCCATCTGGTGTTGAGTCCACTTTGTAGGACTGCTGGTGGTGGCGACTTACTACTCTAGCTCATGCCCCGAGTGAGAAAACCTCAAGATGCTCCTTTGATGCGGTAGCTGACCCCTTGGTTGACGAGTACGAACACTCATATTGTTAGGTGCCTCAGGATGCTCCTTCGATACGGTAGCTGACCCTTTGGTTGTGGTGGCGGCTTACTGATTCTGATCATGCGCCTGTGTTTGAGATGTGTTCTCTTGCTTTTTGATATTTGTTTTTGACTTTTCTGGAGTAGTATCCAGTTTGCCGGGGATTTTTTATTCTTCCGGTGGTCATCTAGCTTGTTGATTGCAGGGTATTCTTGTTTTGTAGTTCAACTTTGCTGGTCGTCGAAAAATTCTTGGTCAATGTGGTTGACTTGTGTTAGAAATGTAGGCTGAGATCAAGAGGGGGGGGGGGGGTGAATTGATCTTTGAAAGATGTTCGCAATTTACAGATTATCTATTTTAAAGATTAAGATTTCTGACCAGATCTTGAATCACACACAACAAGCAATCAAAAATAAATGCAGTGACAGAATTAAAGGAGAGAAATGTTTAAAAAGATACAACCAAGATTTATACTGGTTCACCCAATCCCAGGGCTACGTCCAGTCTCCAGCCAAATTCTAGCTGGGTTCCACTAGATTGAACGTTTTACAGATTACAACTTTAATCTCACACTCAATCTACCACAAGAACCACAATTCCAGTTCTCGCACCTAAACCTTCACCAAGAACCAAATTCCAGTTCTTGACCAACCCCGCGACCAAATTCCAGCCTACTAGAAACCAGGTGCCCATAATTCCGGGCACCCACAATACAAGAAAGAAAGTAAAGAAACAAATAGAAGAAATTTAGAATGCTCAAACCAGATTTATGCAGTTCTGCAATATGTGTTTCTTCTCCAAAAGAATGCAATTTTGCCTCAAGAAAGAACTTTAATGAACTTCACAAAACTAGCGCGATTCTCTCTTGAAAGTAGCACTTATGATTGCTTGATTGATTGCTAAAATATGTGTTTTAAAAAGTTCAAGCAACTCTATTTATATAGAAGATTTTCAAAACTACTGGTTTATTTAATCTGTTAAAATAATCTTTTAATCTGTTAAAAGTCTTGTTTTAATCAGTTAAAACTTCTTTTAATCTGTTAAAAAGTTCTTGATTATTTTCTAGATTTGTTTTAACCGATACGACACCGTTTATATCAATTAAAACTCTTTGTAAAAAATCTTCCAAACTGTTTAAATCGATTGTTTCGTCTTTCAATCGATTAAAATACTGCAAAACATTCTTATAAACTTTTCTAAGTGATTTTAACAGATAACAATCTGTTTTAATTGATTAAAACACTTTGAAAAAAGTTCACTTAGTTATTTTAATCGATTGAAATGCATTTTAATCGATTATAATTCTGCCAAAAGATTTCATAAAACTTTCTAAGTTATTTTAAATGATAGCAAGCTTGTTTTAATCGATTAAAACATTCTGGAAAAACCTCTTAGTTGTTTTAATCGATTATTTCGCATTTGTATCAATTAAAATACTGACATAACAACTTTCAAAACACTTCAAGTTATTTCAATCGATTATTTCGAGTTTGTATCGATTAAAATTCTGCCATAACACTTTTCAAAATAGTCTAAGTCATTTTAATCGATTATATCAGTTCTATATCAGTTAAAATACTGGCAGAAGGTTTTCAAAAATCCTTCTTATGAAAACAATCGATTATTTCGAAAACATATCGGTTAAAAACCTGTTACATAAGTGTTAAGAACATTTTAGTTGATAAAACTTATATACTATTAGTTAAAATAGTTAATTAAAAACCTTTTAACAAAATACTTTGTTTTTAACCGTTTAAACATTTTTTAGAGGCAATTGCAAAATCTTTTAAATGAAGAAACCTCATGCAACGAGAGAGATAAAAATGATTATACCTAAGTAGAGATGCAGACTCACTAATCCCACTACTCTTTTATCTATGTGACCTTTGACTGCCACAAAGTAGCCTTTGACTTAATTTTTGACTTCATTAAATCAGCAAGATCTTTGCCAAAGTAATTCAATAAGATCTTCATCACTTTCAGTCTCCCCCTATTTGATGAAGACAAACACCTCTTTGACTAATAACTCTGCAGAAGAAGTCACTTGAATATATAGATTAGTGAGTATTCAAAAATTAATAATTTTCCCATTTCTCCCCCTATATTGCTACTCCCCCTAAATAAAGAAAATTAATATTATTTCTCCCCCTTTTGACTTCATCAAAAATAGGGAACAGAGGAACAAAACTAAGCATGATATGTATCAATTTTTGAAAAACAGTAAAAGATTTGAACAAGATACCTGACTCATGTAAAGACCAATCAAAGTTCATTCAAACTTATCTTCATTAACACGTTTGTAATGAATACAATTAACATGTGTAAAGATAAAAGAATCATGCTTTAGTAGCATGTTACAAGAACAACCATTAACTAAAGCCTTTAATTTTTCTTTCCAGAGTAATAATCGATTAAAAACAGGACGAAATCGATTAAAATGATCTTGTTACTAGTTTTAATCGATTAAAATAACATTTTAATCGATTAAAACAGTGATGAGTTTCAAAAGTTTGAAACATAAGTTGATTTAATCGATTAAATCGACATTTAATCGATTAAGACAGTAAGAAAAATGATTTATAAGTGCTTTTAATCGATTTAAAACTTATTTTTATCGATTAAAACAACCAGTTTTGAAAAACTAAGTAATGTTTGATGCATCTAAAATGCCTAATTCAGTGTGGATTTTGTAAAAATGATCACGAGCAAGAGATTTTGTAAAAATATCTGCTAGTTGTTTTTCAGTTTCTATAAAGAAAATTTCACAATCACCTTTCAAAACATGATGTCTAATTTCTATATGTTTTGTCCTAGAATGTTGAATTGGGTTTTTAGTTAACATAATGGCACTAGTATTATCACATAAGAGAGGAATTTTTCTGAGAATTAAACCATAATCCTCAAGCTGTTGTTTGATCCAAAGAGATTGAGCACAACAGCTTCCAGTTGCAATGTATTCTGCTTCAGCTGTAGAAAGAGCAACACATGATTGCTTTTTACTATGCCATGAGATTAGACTGCTTCCAAGGAGATGACAGGTGTCACTGGTGCTTTTCCTATCAAGCTTACAACCTGCAAAATATTAGTCAGAGTATCCAATTAAATTTAGTTTGGACTCACCAAGATACCATAACCCAACATTTAAAGTTCCTTTGAGATATTTGAGGATTCTTTTTGCAGCAATAAGATGAGATTCTTTTGGTGCAGATTGAAACCTGGCACACATACAAACACTAAACATAATGTCAAGTCTACTTGCTATTAGATATAGTAAAGAACTAATAAGCCCTCTATATTTAGTTTCATCAACAGGTTTTCCTTTTTCATCAGAATCAAGATAGCAATTTGTGGACATTGGTGTTGATGCTTCTTTGCAATGTTCCATCTCAAATTTCTTTAAAAGTTACATGCGAGTATTTAGATTGATGAAGAAAACTTCCTTCTTGAAGTTGTTTAACTTGTAATCCAAGAAAGTAGTTGAGTTCCCCCATCATAGACATCTCAAATTCTCCCTGCATATCTTTGATAAAATCTTTACATAAAGACTCATTAGTGGCTCCAAATATGATGTCATCAACGTATACTTGAACCATAATTACATCATTATTCAATTTTTTTAAGAATAAAGTTTTATCAACCAAACCTCTTTGATAGCCCTTTGAAATGAGAAAATTACTTAACCTTTCATACCATTGTCTTAGGGCTTGTTTGAGACCATACAAAGCTTTCTTTAATCTATAAACATATTCTGGATGAATATGATCTTCAAAACCAGGTGGTTGTGTAACAAAAACTTCTTCATTCAAGTAGCCATTTAGAAAAGCACTTTTGACATCCATTTGAAATAACCTGAAACTTTTTATTGAAGCATAAGCAAGTAAAAGTCTAACAACTTCTAATCTAGCAACTGGAGCATATGTTTCATCAAAATCAATTCCTTCTTGCTGATTATACCCTTTAGCAACTAATCTAGCCTTATTTCTAGTAATTATACCATTTTCATCCATTTTATTCCTAAAAACCCATTTTGTTCCTACAATATTTGCATTATTTGGTTTTGGAATTAATTCCCATACTTCATTTCTTGTAAATTGATTTAATTCATCATGCATAGCATTAATCCAATTATTATCCTTTAATGCATCAGATATGGTTTTTGGTTCAATTTGTGATACGAATGCCATGTGATTGCAAAATTTATTTAAAGATCTTCTAGTGGAAACTCCCTGATTTATTTCACCAATGATGTTGTCTATTGAAAGATTTCTTGGAGTTTTTCATTCTTTAGAGCAATTGCTCTTCAGATTCTTCAATATCTTCGACCTATTTTTGAGAAACTGTTGATTACTGCGGTTTTAACCGATACATTTTATCGGTTAAAACATCATCTTCTGTACTATACTCATAAATATTCTGCATACTTGGGTTAGTCTCATCAAATACAACATGGACAGATTCTTCTACAGTATTTAGTCTTTTGTTAAAGATTCTATAAGCATGGCTATTCAATGAATACCCCAAGAAGATACCTTCATCTGATTTGGAATCAAACTTTCCAAGATTTTCCTTTCCATTGTTTAAAACAAAAACCTTACTTCCAAATACTCTAAAATAGTTTATGTTATGCTTTTTACCTTTATATAATTCATAGGGAGTTTTCTTAAGAAAAGGTCTGATTAAAACACGGTTTAATACATGGCAAGCAGTGCTAACGGCATCAGCCCTAAAATATTTTGGTAATGCTTTCTCATTAAGCATTGTCCTAGCTAACTCTTCAAGAGAACGATTTTTCCTTTCAACTACACCATTCTGTTGAGGAGTTCTAGGAGCAGAGAAATTATGCTTGATACCATGTTTATCACAAAATTTATTGAAATTTTCGTTTGAAAACTATCCTCCATGATCACTTTGAGTACAAGAGATAAAATATCATTTTTCATTTTGAATTTGTTTCGCAAAATTCTTAAACAAATGGAAAGTATGAGATTTTAATTTTAAAAATAATGTCCAGGTAAATCTTGAGTAATCATCTACTATAACCAGTGCATATAGATTTCCTCCTAAACTCATAGTTCTAGAAGGACCAAAGAGATCCATGTGCAAAAGTTCAAGAGGTCTAGATGTTGAAACAATATTTTTCTGTGAAAAAGAATTCCTTACTTGTTTCCCCTTTTGACATGCATCACATACTTTGTCTTTCACAAACTTAAGTTTAGGTAAGCCAACTACAAGATCTTTAGAAATCAGTTTATTAAGATGATTCATATGAATATGAGCTAACCTCCTATGCCACAACCAGGAATCATTCTCTTTAGAAATTAAGCAACAATTTTTAGCAGAATTAGTATCTAACATGTAAATATTGTTGATCCTCTTACCAGTAATCAATACCTGTTCTGAATCTGATTTGATTATTTGACATTGATCTTGACCAAAGACAACTTTGTGTCCTTTATCACAAAGCTGGCTAATACTAATCAAATTATGTTTTAAACCCTCAACATATAATACATTGTTAATAATACCTGATTCTATGCATTTGATGTCACCTATTCCAAGGATTCTTCATTTGTTATTATCCCCATAGACAACAGTCCCACCATTCTTTAGTTTTAAGTTGTAAAATTTTGTAATATCACCTGTCATGTGTTTAGAACAGCCACTATCAAGGTACCAGAGATCTTCAGTTTGTTTTGCCTGAAAGAGAAATTAGTATAGTTGCAATACAAAATGATACAGAATTGAAATAAATAATTAATTCTGCACTGGAAGTAAAATTTTAATCGATTAATTTGATATTCAATCGATTAATCAAGTTCTGGAAAAAATATATCAGAATAATAATCGATTTAAATGAGGAATAATCGGTTAAATTTATCCTTTTAATGATTTTAACTGATATAAATCCATTTCAATCGATTAAAACAGCTAAACTAGATTCCAGAGAACATTTTAATCGATTAATTCGTATTTCAATCGATCAAAAATGTACGGACAACTTTTCTGGTATTCTCTGTAAGTGATTTTAACCGATTAAACTAGTTTTATATCAATTAAAATACTCAGTCCATGAATCCAGAAACAGAATTTGCTGATTTGATACACAGGGACTTCCAGATTTTGTTCCTGCAAAACAAATTCGGCATATTTCTGGTACCCCTTTTTAATTACTAGGTCCAATCATGTTATTTGAAATGAATTTTTGGGTATCCACTTCATTCTACCTTTAGGAATAGCATATTTCTTAATTCTACAATATTTCACAGAATGACCTTTTTTCATGCAGTAAAAACATTTAATAATTGGAGACGACACAAATTTACTATATGCAAAATAATTTTTAAATGATCTAGTTTTCTTTCCAATAGGAGGTGTAAAACCTATACCACCACGATCAATAACCAATTTTTGAGAATAAAGTATCATATAAAGACTAGTTTTTCCTTGTGCAAGTTTAGATGTAGTTTTTATTAAATATTTTAATTTCTCTTGTAACTCAGGACAATTTTTACAATCTTTAACATTACACATGCAATCAGAGTTATTACCTATTTCCAAATTTTCATTATCAACTATTTTCTTTTCAAGAAGAGTGATCTTGTTTTCTAATAAACTATTCATGCTTTTTAATATTTTGTTTTCAATTTCTAATCTCTTAGCTACTGCATGCATTTCATAAAAAGCATCTTGTAATGAACTATAATTCATAGTAGTTGTTGAGTCAAAACTTACACTGGTTATTGGAGAATCCGAATTGACCATTAAGCATATCTCTGTTGTTTCTTCATAGGCCATTTCAAGGGTTTTCCACATTTGTGCAGCAGTTTGACAATGTGCTATCCTGAAAAAATCATTTCTGTTAAGTGCACATATGATGATATTCTTAGCAATACAATCATCTTGGATTAATTTCTTTTCACAATCATTTAAGCTAGACCAATTTTTGTTAAAAACATATGTTCATTGTTCAATGATATTCCAAACATTTATACCAACAGATTCAATAAAGATCTTCATCCTAATCTTCCAGCCATTTGGATCGAAAGACTTGAATAATTCTCAAGAACCTTGCTCTTGATACAAATTTTTAGAAATGTAGGCTGAGATCAAGAGGGGGGTGAATTGATCTTTGAAAGATTTTCGCAATTTACAGATTAAGATTTCTGACCAGATCTTGAATCACAAATAGCAAGCAATAAAAAATAAATGCAGTGACAAAATTAAAGGAGAGAAAGGTTTAAAAAGATACAACCAAGATTTATACTGGTTCACCCAATCCCAGGGCTACGTCCAGTCTCCAGCCAAATTCCAGCTGGGTTCCAGTTGATTGAACGTTTTACAGATTACAATTTTAATCTCACACTCAATCTACCACAAGAACCACAATTCTAGTTCCTGCACCTAAACCTTCACCAAGAACCAAATTCCAGTTCTTGACCAACCCTGCAGCCAAATTCCAGCTACAGAAACCAGCGCTCACAATATCCAGGCACCCACAATACAGTAAAGAAAGTAAAGAAACAAATAGAAGAAACATAGAACGCTCAAACCAGATTTATACAATTCTGCAGTATGTGTTTCTTCTCCAAAAGAATGCAATTTTGCCTCAAGAAAGAACTTCAATGAACTTCACAAAACTAGCGCGATTCTCTCTTGAAAGTAGCACTTATGATTGCTTGATTGATTGCTAAAAGATGTGTTTTAAAAAGTTCAAGCAACTTTGTTTATATAGAAGATTTTCAAAACTGCTGGTTTATTTAATCTGTTAAAATAATCTTTTAATCTGTTAAAAGTCTTGTTTTAATCTGTTAAAACTTCTTTTAATCTGTAAAAAAGTTCTTGATTTTTTTCCATATTTGTTTTAACTGATACGACACCATTTATATCAATTAAAACTCTTTGTAAAAAATCTTCCTAACTGTTTTTATCGATTGTTTCGTCTTTCCATCGATTAAAATACTGCAAAACATTCTTATAAACTTTTCTAAGTGATTTTAACTGATAACAATCTGTTTTAATCGATTAAAACACTTTGAAAAAGGTTCACTTAGTTATTTTAATCGATTGAAACGCATTTTAATCGATTATAATTCTGCCAAAAGATTTCATAAAACTTTCTAAGTTATTTTAACTGATAGCAAGCTTGTTTTAATCGATTAAAACATTCGGAAAAACCTCTTAGTTGTTTTAATCGATTATTTCGCATTTGTATCGATTAAAATACTTACAGAACAACTTTCAAAGCACTTCAAGTTATTTCAATCGATTATTTCGAGTTTGTATCGATTAAAATTCTTCCAGAACACTTTTCAAAATAGTCTAAGTCATTTTAATCGATTATATCAATTTTATATCGGTTAAAATATCGCGGAAGGTTTTCAAAAATCCTTCTAATGAAAACAATCAATTATTTCGAAAACATATCAGTTAAAAACCTGTTACATAAATGTTAAGAACATTTTAGTTGATAAAGCTTATATACTATTAGTTAAAATAGTTAATTAAAAACCTTTTAACAAAATACTTTGTTTTTAACCTTTTAAACATTTTTAAGAGGCAATTGCAAAATCTTTTAAATGAAGAAACCTCATGCAGCAGAGAGATAAAAATGATTATACCTAAGAAGAGATGCAGACTCACTAATCCCACTACTCTTTTATCTAAGTGACCTTTGACTGCCACAAAGTAGTCTTTGACTTCATTTTTTACTTCATCAAATCAACAAGATCTTTGCCAAAGTAATTCAATAAGATCTTCATCACTTTCAACTTGCCAATTTGTCTTGGCTTTTATTTTGGTTTTTAATCCTACCTTTTTTCCGCGGTTTTTATCTTTTTTCTCGCGATTTCGAATTTTGGCTTTTTCGGGACTAAGCGTAAGTCTTTTTACCTGTTTAGTTTCTTTTTGTTATGCTGACTTTTTTTTGAAAAGAGAGCAAAAATAAATGAAAGAAATTTTATTGATAAAATTTTATTACAACAATTATTTCGGGGTAATATCCCTAAGACGGTGGGCTCAAGCCGGGAGACGATCCGGGAGGAGGGAACTGCCGATACATATGTCTCTAAGACTCTGCCTGGCTTCGGACTAAGCTGAGATGTTCTTGTCGGAGCAGTGCCGGGTCTTGTCTCATCCCCTCCTGTATCTGGTCGAAGGTCTCCATTCGCATCTCGAAGACATCCTGCCTTAGGGACATCTGGTCGAACTGCTGGCTTAGCTCGTAGATATTGCGGTTGATGCCAGCAAAGTCGTCCCCGTACAGTTGTTGTTATTGTTGCTGTTGTTGCTGCTGTTGTTGTTTTTGCTGGAACTCCGGGGGTGTCGAGAGGTCTTACATCGCCACTAGGTCCTAGAGGTCTAGGGTCATGGCTAGCGCGGGGTGGAGGGCCAACCGGGATCCTCGACGGGTCAGCATCCCCATGCTGATAAGCATGGACCCGTTGATAGACTCGGGTCGAAGATCGGAGGAGAGGCTCTCTCCGCCTTGGCAACCCCACTTCTCAGCTAGTTGGGTGATGAGATGGCTCCTACAGGATGGCACAAAAAATCCTTAAGGGCCTTCACGAAGAGGTAGTCGGGATTGCACCGACGCCCTTGGCTCATGTAGTGGAGGGCGAAGAGGTCCGGATATGTGACCTTCCCCTGACTCTCCTTCTGCCCGTAGAGAGTTCCTGCCAGCAGCTTGTGGCAAATGCGGAGAGCGGGATTGAGCGCAGACCCTTTCAACAGGGATGGCAGGACGCGCATCCCGGTGAGATCCTCCCACATCTCACCGGCTGTGAAGGTAGGAGGCCGCTCACAAATGGCCCCCCGGTACTCCTGGATCAGGATGTCTTCAGGTCGGATGAAGCCGATAGACACGTTGAATTCATCTAAGGTCGTCATCTGGAACGACCCGTTCATGTAGTAGGACACCATCTTGACCGGCGGGAGGCCCGGTACCATTGTGGGCAGCTCGAAGTACGCAATGGAGGCCAAGGAACTCCATCACTGCCTGCGGGTAGATGTGGGTGGGGGGAGGCTGGAGGAGGAAGCCCCACCCGATGTTGTCGAAGTAGGCCCGCACGTCATCCTCCCATCCTAACGCGGTGAGGATGTGGAAGTCTAGCTTCAGCATGGGACGCCATGCATACCCTTGGATGTGCTCTAGGCGGGCCTGATGCTGGGGTGAGAGCTAGGTCGGGTCCGGAGGGATTGGGACCGCGGAAGCACTTGGGCCAGAACCCCTTCCCCTCTTTTTGGAAGTTTCACCTCTATGCATTTTGATGAAAGAATACTTGAGTGTCACCACCGTCCGTTCCGACGTCTAGGGACATCTCGAATGTTTATGCGAGCGGTCGCGAAAAGATGGTTTAGACTCGCGTTTATTTAAATTGTGATCATTGCTCTCGAGGTGCTCATCAACTGAAATATCCTCTAATAAAAGCAAGGTTTTCGCAAAAGAGTTCTTATGGAGTCGCCACCAATGTTTTGACCATAAATATTGGAAAAGGATAAAAAGGCGATGATTTTAAGAAAAACCAAATTTGGCCATTATAACTAGAGTTAGGTAAGGGAGTTAGTTACGCGTGGGGAAGGTGTTAGCACCCCTGTAGACCCCAAATCTTGCCCGGCCTCCAAATAAAGACCAGAAGACCTCCTATTTGAAGATGGATGAAGCCTAACAAGCCATTAGGAGAGACTATTAGGCCCCATACTAGGATAGGAGGGAGTTTCTGTACCATAAAATAAGTTTTCTCGCCTTGTTGGGACGAGACCGCCGTCTGGACTTCCTAGACCGCCGTCTCGCCCCATGCAAGTGGCGAGACAGCCGTCTTGCTTGACGAGACGGCGGTCTCGCTGCATTTGGCAATCGAGACGGCGGTCTCATTGGACGAGACAGTGGTCTCGACCCTGTCAGACGAGACTGGCGGTCTTGCCACTGACAGGTGCGAAAACCTATAAATAGGGGTCTCCCCCCCTCATTTCCACACACCTCAAGCATTAGCTCTGCCTTCTCTCTAAAAAATTCTCTCTAGAATCCCTCCGATGCATTTCCGGAGTTTCTGAGTGTCTTTGAGAGCTTTTTTCGGCGTCCAGAAGAGTTTCCGGCGTCTTGTAGAGTGAAGGGCTGCCAAAAAGCACCCATTTATTTTAAAGAAATATAAAACAAAGCTTGCTTCGGAGGTTTAATTTCTCCTCTCTACTTTTACTTGCTTTAATTTAAATTATGCAATAGATTAGGGCCATGTAGTCATAACTTTAAATTCCGCACAATAAAAAGGGCAAAAGTGTAATTTTCCACGGTTTAAATATTTTTAAATAGCCGGCCTGTCATAGGGAACCCGAAAGGGGCGTCGTAAAGGGACTAATACTCCCTTTACACGTAACTAACTCCCTTACCCAACTCTGGTTCTAATGACCAAAGTTGGTTTTCGAAAACCAACGCCTTTTAAAAACCTTTTCCGATGTTTCCGGTAAAAACATCGGTGGCGACTCCATAGAACCCAAAATAAATAAGTCCTTCGGTTAGCCCGGTTATCGGACAGCCCAAGGACACTTTTCGAAAACCTCGCCCCTAGGTTAGCCCGGTTATCGGACAACCTAAAGGCGCTGTAACTACCCATAAAAAACGCGAAAATCAAAAGGGTCGAAAAACCATCACATCGCTCCGACTGCCTCTTCTCTTTTCAGACGGCGGCGACAGATGGCGACTCCACTGGGGAAGCCTCGAGAGTTGATCCCATTTAGTGATGGGCCAGCTTAAAAAATAAATAAACCAAGAAAATAACGCTTTTTCCCTTAACTTGTATTATAACATGTTTTATTGCTTGGCTTTAAATAACTGTTGTCTGTTTATACTTCCGCAATTGTGTGAAATACAAATTGTACACAAACCTTTGCACACAACAGTTCCCTCTATACCCGGGGGCAAGTGAGAAAACCATAGGGAGTGGGTGGCAGGTACGGTTCGCTGTAGTGAGGGCCTTGAGCCCACCAGTGTGATCGGAAACCACCACTCAAGGTGATAACCTTCCTCTTTTGGCAACAAGGCCGACTACGGCCTTTGTGCTAAGCATAGTCGGACGGTCGGAGAGTGGGGACCCTATAATGGGGGCACCTTGGGGGCCTTAGCCTGGTGAGAACAGTTAGAACCAACCCTTGCCAATGCACTTTTCTGCAGGAAAACCCTACCTCGTGATAAAAAATGAATTCTCGCCTATACGTGGATGATCGAATTGTGTGTGCATATGTTTGCTGCATTTGTTTGTTGCATAGCATAAACAAACAGCAGAACAAAAATCACAAAAATATTTTCGCAAATAAACACCCTTATCTCGGACAGTCTGCCTTTTAGCTAGCCTGGTTTCAGGTTCTTTGTAAGCTAAGTAGCCACGCAGTTCCGACAGAAGAGATAAGGGACGCTAAATAGTTCTTTCGCATAAAGCCACATTTTATCTCAGACAGATCTGCCTTTTAGCTAGCCTGGTTTCAGGTTCTTTGTAAGCTAAGTAGCCACGCAGTTCTGACAGAAGAGATAAAAGGCTATAAAATAAAAAAAAATAAAAAATCAAAATAAAAAATAAAAAATCCAAAATAAATAAAATAATAATAACAAAATCAAAACATAAATAAAATAATGTTGACAAAGTCGTATCATTCATATTGCATCATAAGTGGAAAAACCAAAGAAAAAATAAGTGTGCATACGCATCATTTTAATAAATCCCTCAAAAGTAGGTCTTAGAGGCATTTTTTGGGAAAATTACTGGGCCAAATCCCCTCCGAGAATTTGCAGCTTGGTTCTTCACCCTTTTCTCTTCGTTTTGACATGCTGTGCGTCCAAATCGGACAACCCATTCAAAAGTTATTCCACTTTCAATATCTGTTATCATAAAAAAAAAAAAAAAAAATTTGTAGTGCATACATAAATACATTCATTCTAGGGAGCACTAGATATCCCTAAGATAATGGCGAAAGAGGCCCGGAGCACATTTGTGACCTTCGCGACAAGGAAGGGACAAGTGTACTAAGGTGTGATGGTGATTGCCATTATACTTGTCAAATCTGTGATGGGGAAGGAACCATTACACCGAGGTGGGTAGGATACCCCACAAAGCATAAGCTTTAAGGAGGATACCTAAGCCATTGTCTTAAGGAATATCCATCTCATATATCATTCAATAAAAATCTTTTTGCATTCTAGAAAGCGGCTGATATTCTTCATGCCCTCATCCGCATACAAACAAAATAACACAAAATCCCAAACACTATCATACATCATGTTAGAAAATAAAACATGATAATGTTTAGGAAAAAACAAACACTTGCATACATGCATTCACCAAACTTCATCCTCATAACATGCATCTAATAATAGACAATTGAAGAAGTGGACATTCCTCAATACCATGAAAAGAGGATTAGGGCATTCGCATGCCATGCACGGGATTAGGCTTCTCCATTTAAAAAAAAAAATGTACTTCGAAACATTGCATTGAGGAATGTACACTGTCTGGATGAAATAAATAAAATTGTTTGTTTTCATCATCTCTTCAAGTGTCTATTGTATTCATAAATTGCATTCATAAATTGCACTTTAATAATAATAAGATAATAAAAAGAAAGGATTAGTCGATGTGCTTTCCACGAATCGAAGTAGGGTGAAGAGCAAACCTTTTGTCGTCAAGTTATCTCCAACGGTTGATCCGCCTAAGAAGGATAATAAGCCTCAATCGTTGGGTATCCGAGTTAATAAGGAAGAGGGTGCAAGGATGTCGTTACATTCGTTCACCCCATACATCAAATAAAATTGTACCATTGAGATACGCAGAAACATCTTCCATTAATGAAGATATCTCCAGCATAGCCAACATTTGGAGGCAAAATTAGAAGTAAAAGAATCTACACCCCCAGGAGCTATAAGGCAATGCTCCCAAGAATAAAGGAAAAATAAAAAGACCGAAGGAAACATAATCCAAAGAGGAAATTGAAGAGACTTTGGATTCACGACGCTGAGGCAATTCTTTCGACGCTCTGCCAAAGAGATAAACTCAGGGTAGGCGACAAGCTAGTTGTAGTTTGAGCTAGAAACGACATTCGGATCAGCAAATCATTTGCTCTACCTTGGATGGATGCGGCATAAGAGGACCTTTGAAATATCTTTTGCCAAATATGAGAAGACTTCCCAACAATATGAAGGTGACCCACATGATATGGATATCACCCAAACCAAGGGCTCATTAGAAACTCTCAAGGAATAAGGGAGCCACCAGATTTTAAAGACAATCCTTTAAAGCATGATCTAGGGCATGACCCTACAAAGGATCAAGCTGCACGGAGAAAAGGGAAGTCTCCCCTCCACACCTGGAATCAGTTTTTCCCATATAGAGGGGTTCAAGCGTCAAGGGCGACCTTAGTCATTAGGTGTTCTCCTTCTGATTCTTAGGGTTTGTAAATCCAATGACTATTAGAGATTACTCCTCGGGGCTAGCCCGACCCCCGAGCATTGTAGGGCATACATTTCCCTATTAATTACAAAGAATGACATTCTTACTATTTGCTTCTCTTCTTGTTATTCATGTCTAAACCTCATTAATAACCATGTTTAAGCAAACGTTTTCAAAAATGCGTCAAAATGCGCCATAGTCAAAATAATCAAACCACTCATCACCACTGATTGACTAGAAACACAAAATAGAGTTTTACCTCGTCATAAATAAAGTCGTGTTTCGCCAATGTTGTGCAAAAAGAAAAAAAAATAAAATAAAAAATCAAAAGAAGCCCATAAAAGCTAAAGGCCAAAAAAGTGAGGGCAAGATACCCGGTAGGAAACCCACCAAAGGGGGCTACGCAAAAGTTAGGGTAAACCCGCTAGGAAACCCGAACAACCATAAAGGGTAGCCTAGGCAAAAACTAGGGTTATAAAGTAAAGTCCACTAGGTTTCCCAAAGCAACAAAAAAAGAAACCTAGACAAAAGTTAGGACAAAACAAAACACAACATCCTAGACTGAAAACCCAAAGGCCAGACTAGGGAAGTCAATCAGTCATAACAAGCGCCATAGAATAAGACGTCACTCCATAAACAAAACGTTGTTTAAACTAGCCTAAACACTCTAACCAACCTTGGCTAGCCGTGCTTACAAAAACCATTTTTTGTCAAAATAAAACAATTCTAAAACACAAGCCTTTGAATTAAATATCCTCTTCTTTTTCTTCTCTTGACCCTTACTACTACAACATTCTAGTAATTAGTAGGGAAATGTGGAGATAGTAATCAATAGGAGGATTGACATCCCCAAGGAAAGGGATGGGCGCACTGACATGACAAGTCGCTCTACAATCAACACAATCATTCTTCGATCACGGCAATGTCAAAGACGGCAAAATCGGTACAGCCTATCATGTCGACAAAAAGCACATAATGTCGGAAGCTCATCAGAAGTAAAAGCACATTGGTTAATCCTTTTGAAAAATTAATTGAAATAGTATTATAGGATGCATATCGCCAACATTGCATGCATATGATAGGCTCCTATCTCTCAAAAAAAGAAGATAAA
This sequence comes from Sphenostylis stenocarpa, assembly GCA_963425845.1. Classification (NCBI taxonomy): domain Eukaryota; kingdom Viridiplantae; phylum Streptophyta; class Magnoliopsida; order Fabales; family Fabaceae; genus Sphenostylis; species Sphenostylis stenocarpa. Next base: position 31,957,022 of record OY731401.1, on the reverse strand, counting down.
GAAAAAAATGAGAATAAAAAGAATAATGCCTGCTAGGAGATTCTTAGGCAAAAGTTAGGGTAGCCCGCTAGATCGAAAACCCGCAAAGGGCGGTCTAGGCAAAAGTTAGGACGTTCATAAAAAAGGAAAAAGCCCGCTAAGATATCCTAGGCAAAAATTAAGGCAGCACCGCTAGACCGAAAACCCCAAAAGGGCGGTCTAGGAAAAAGATAGGGCTAAACCAAAAAATGAATAAAAGAGAGGGGTCCTTCATCATAATCATGAGAGTCCAGCAGGAGAATGCCAGTCACTTTTCCAGATGCATCAATCAAAAAGAAAAGATTGCATTTAAAGCATCCACACACAAGTAGTCGCACAAAACGACTTTGTCAAGGTAAAAAAAATAAAAAATCACTTCAAATAAAAAACAAAAACGAAAAGCATTCATGCATATAAGGAGAATAGCTCCATGTTTGTGATTGAAAACAGGATCACTGAGACTGAGTCTCCAAATAATGCCCTCAAGAAAACGGAGCAAGTCGTCAATCAAGCGACTCAGCAGAATAAGAACTTCTGAAAATCAAGAGCTCCAGCTACCATCCTTCTACCCAGAAAAGAAGGCACAAGAAAGTAAGAAGTCTTCAAGCATTACTCTCCCTCAAGAAAGAAGAGCGAGTTGTCATCATCAAATAAGCCCAGAAGAAATAAGAAGCTTCCAGAAGCCAAAACTCCAATCATCACCCAATAAAGGAGGGCACAATCATCAAACATCATAAAAGAAAAGCCGACGGAAAGGCTTAGTCATCCCCAAAAGGATCCTTGCCTACTCCAAAGGCAAAACAAAAAGATTACCTCACGACTCAGCTGCATCACCACATGAGTCATCGAGCACACTCACCCAAAGTCGCCTCCACACTCCCCAATGGAGAATAAAGGCTTCAAGAGCCCACCATCATCAACAATCAAAAGAGTCCAGTCTCCATACCAACAAGGGCTCAACAAAAAAAGGAAAAAAAGAAGAAAACCCTTGCATCCCCAGTGGATGTCCAAAAAGGCCATGACAGAGAAGGCCGAATAAAAATCCTCAAGTGGATCTCCAAAAAATTCAACAAAAAAAAGAATCAGAAATTCCCACTCTCCAGTGGAATAAGAGCTTCACAAGTTTAGCTCGCATCAACATCAATCAAGGAGCCAGGACTCCATCCCAGAAAAATCGGATCCCCATGGAAGTTAATAATCCCTTGATGGATCACCTAAGAAAATTTTATCCCCTGCGGATCCCCAAAGAGAAGAAAAGCCTGCGTGCATAAAAAGAAACTAAAAAGTAACAAGGCGCATGCATTATCCCAATAAAAAAGCCAGATTTCAAAATCGCGATAAAAAAGAGATAAATCGTGGAAAAAGGCAAAATCAAATAAAAATCCCAACTTCCAGGAAATCAAATCCCTAAAGTGGGTCACCGCAGAAAAAGGGAAAATCAACAAAAAAGAGGAATCAGAAATTCCACTCCCCCCAACAGAATAAGAGCATCACAAACGCCAGCTCACACCCACATCAATTAAGGAGTCAAAACTCCATTCCCTCAGGGGGCAAATCAAAATTAGATCCCCGGGAAGGCAATCAATTCCCCGGTGGATCACCAAAAAGAGAAAAATTATCTCCAGTGAGCCTACGACAAAGGCAAATTCCAGACTCACATCGTTAGAAGAGTCATTTGCCTAGGCGTAGGCAAGATCTGGCGAGCAAGATCCAATTTCCCCAGAAAGGGACACCAACCTATTCGGAGGCAAGCAAGTATGAAGTCTTCACCACTAATGAAGCATCCGCCTACTGAGAGGCACAGTAAACAAAAAAACAAAAAATTCCAGAGGAATAAGAGCTTGAAGAAACCAGCTCTCATCAACACCAAACAAGGAGTCACAACTCCATTCCCCAAAAAGGCGACCAAAATTAGATCCCCAAGGAGTCAACCAACTCCCTAGTAGATCGCCAAAAAAACTTACCCAGAGAGCCTACTGCAAAGGCAAAACCTCAAACGCATATCCTCAGAAAGTTACTTGCCTATATCACCTAACATGGATATCCCTAGTGGAACGCATAGGCAAAACCTTGCAAGCAAAAAAGCAACATTAGCCTATTCAGAGGCAAAGAAAAAAGCAAAACCAAAAGTCTTCACCTCCAAATGAAGCATTTGCCTACTCAGAGGCATTACCAGAAACTCAATGGATATCCTCCTACTCAAGAGGCGTCACCAAGATCAACAAATCCCCAGAGGATTCCTACCTACATAAGAGGCACTCATCAAAAATTCCCGACAACCAGCAAAGTCGGATGACCACTACCAAAAGATAAAAATCAAAGAATCCCCAACAATCAACAAGCTGGACGAACACCAACAGAATCCCCAGCACAGACCGGACGACAATTCCCAGAAAAGACAAAAAACAAAGACAGAACACATCTCAACAACGGCGCATGGTCAGAATCAGTAAGCAGTCACCATTGCCAAAGGGTCAGCCACCGCAAGAAGGGGCATCCAGAGGCACATAACCAGATGGGGGTTCATACTCGTCAGCCAAGGGGTCAGCTACCGCGTCAAAGGAGCATCCCGAGGTTTCACACCGGCGCATGATCATAATCAGTAAGCCGCCACCACAGCCAAAGGATCAGCTACCGCAAGAGGGAGCATCCGGAGGCTAAACACCAAATGGGGGTGTGTACTCATCGGGCCTTACAGAAGGGGGCTTACCAGATGGGGGTTCATACTCGTCAAACACCAGATGAGGGTGTGTACTCATCAGGCCTTACAGAAGGGGGCTTACCGGGCGAGGGTTCATACTCGTCAAACCAGGTGGGGGTTCGTACTCATCAGCCGAAGGGGTCAGCTACCGCGACAAAGGAGAATCCCGGAAGCGCACAACACAACATCTCCCTAGAGGATCATCCGCCGCAAAGATGGAACATCTGAAGGGCAACCGGGCAAGAGGGTCAACTCCTTTACCCTCTAGTCGATCACCTTAGCACAAAAGGCCAGTAGTCGACTGGTCGGGTAAAGGGGGGGCAGCTGTAGACCCCAAATCTTGCCCGGCCTCCAAATAAAGACCAGAAGACCTCCTATTTGAAGATGGATGAAGCCTAACAAGCCATTAGGAGAGACTATTAGGCCCCATACTAGGATAGGAGGGAGTTTCTGTACCAAAAAATAAGTTTTCTCGCCTTGTTGGGACGAGACCGCCGTCTGGACTTCCCAGACCGCCGTCTCACCCCATGCAAGTGGCGAGACCGCCGTCTTGCTTGACGAGACGGCGGTCTCGCCACCTGCGAAGGACGAGACGGCAGTCTCGTTTCCCCAGACGGCGGTCTCGCTGCGTTTGGCAATCGAGACGGCGGTCTCATTGGACGAGACGGCGGTCTCGACCCTGTCAGACGAGACCGGCGGTCTCGCCACTGACAGGCGCGAAAACCTATAAATAGGGGTCCTCCCCCCCTCATTTCCACACACCTCAAGCACTAGCTCTGTCTTCTCTCTAAAAACTTCTCTCTAGAATCCCTCCGACGCATTTCCGGAGTTTCTGAGTGTCTTTGAGAGCTTTTTTCAGCGTCCAGAAGAGTTTTCGGCGTCTTGTAGAGTGAAGGGCTGCCAAAAAGCACCCATTTATTTTAAAGAAATATAAAACAAAGCTTGCTTCGGAGGTTTAATTTCTCCCTCTCTACTTTTACTGCTTTAATTTAAATTATGCAATAGATTAGGGCCATGTAGTCATAACTTTAAATTCCGCACAATAAAACGGGCAAAAGCGTAAATTTCCACGGTTTAAATATTTTTAAATAGCCGGCCTGTCATAGGAACCCGAAAGGGGCGTCGTAAAGGGACTAATACTCCCTTTACACGTAACTAACTCCCTTACCCAACTCTGGTTCTAATGACCAAAGTTGGTTTTCGAAAACCAACGCCTTTTAAAAACCTTTTCCGATGTTTCCGGTAAAAACATCGGTGGCGACTCCATAGAACCCAAAATAAATAAGTCCTTGGGTTAGCCCGGTTATCGGACAGCCCAAGGACACTTTTCGAAAACCTCCCCTCTAGGTTAGCCCGGTTATCGAACAACCTATAGGCGTTGTAACCACCCATAAAAAACGCGAAAATCAAAAGGGTCGAAAAACCATCGCGTCGCTCCGACCGCCTCTTCTCTTTTCAGATGGCGGCGACAACCCCCACGACACCCCTTTCGGGTTCCCTATGATGGATTAATTCATAAAGTAAAGATTAAGAGAAATTACACTATTACCCTATTTTATTATACAATATTAAAAAATGGCTATCTACATGATTCTATTTTCTATTGCATACATAAAGCAGTAAATAAAGCAATAAAAGAGAAAAGAAGTGAAAAGAACCTCTGTAGCAAGCTTTTTATTACAAATCTTCAACTGTGAGGATGCGTTTTGGCAATCCCCCGCACTACAAAGACTCTCCTCCCTGAATACAGGACCGACACTACAAAAATTCTAAGAAGAATCGAATGCCAGAAGAAACTTCCTTAACCGATTTTTACCTTATAGGCAATCAGAGAGATCATTCGAAAGAGGGAGAGAAGAGAGGAGTGAGGTGTGTCTAAAAAATGCAAATGAGGCCCCTATTTATAGTTTTTTCAGCCTGGCAGCTCCGGACGACCGTCTGGGGTGCAGAAAATAGGGACCACGATCTGCAGAGGTTGGGACGGCCGTCTGGAGTTTGGGACGACCATCCCAAGTGGTGATTTTGGATGAGACGCGCGTCTCACATCTGGGACAGGCGTCTGGCCTGTCTGGACGACTATCCTGCTTTCTGGGACGACTGTCTCGAGTGTTCTGGCCAAATTTTGTGTTCTGGGACTTCAGGGAAGCTTTCCTTTCTTCAGATGGAAGCCGGTTGATGCCGATGGATGTTCACCAAAGCTTTTACCTACCTTTAGAGAGGAAATCTTCTAATCTTTCTTGAGAGGCCGGGCAAAATTAGGGGTTTACAGCTGCCCCCCCTTCACCTGCCAGACTAACTATTGGTGTTAGTTGGTAGGTGAAGGAGTTAACCCTTTTTGCCCGGTCATCCTTCGGATGCTCTTTTGCTGAAGTTGCTGATCCTCAGGATGATAAATATTTTTGATAGGTACCAACCCCTATCTAGTTTGATGAGAATGGACCCTTATCTGGTCCGAAACTCCTTCTATAAGGCTCTTGTGAGTACTTACCCTCACCAGGTACGAGCCCGCATTTACTAAGCTCTTGTGGGTACCTACCCCCACCAGGTACGAGTTCGCTTTTGCTAAACTCTTGACGAGCCCCGTTCTGCAAGGCTCTTGTGGTTACCTACCCCCACCAGGTACGAATCCGCTTTTGCTAGATTCTAGTGAGTACTTACCCTCACCAGGTACGAGCCCGCATTTGCTAAGCTCTTGTGGGTACCTACCCCCACCAGGTATGAGTCCGCGTTTGCTAAACTCTTGACGAGCCCCGTTCTGCAAGGCTCTTGTGGGTACCTACCCCCACCAGGTATGAATCTGCATTTGCTAGATTCTTGTGAGTACTTACCCTCACCAGGTACGAGCCCACATTTGCTAAGCTCTTGTGGGTACCTACCCCCACCAGGTATGAGTTCGCTTTTGCTAAACTCTTGACGAGCCCCGTTCTGCAAGGCTCTTGTGGGTACCTACCCCCACCAGGTATGAATCTGCATTTGCTAGATTCTTGTGAGTATTTACCCTCACATGGTACGAGCCCACTTTTGCTAAGCTCTTGTGGGTACTTACCCCCACCAGGTATGAGTCTGCTTCTTCTAAACTCTTGACGAGCCCCGTTCTGCAAGGCTCTTGTGGGTACCTACCCCCACCAGGTATGAATCCGCATTTGCTAGATTCTTGTGAGTACTTACCCTCACCAGGTACGAGCCCGCATTTGCTAAGCTCTTATGGGTACCTACCCCCACAAGGTATGAGTCCGCTTTTGCCAAACTCTTGACGAGCCCTGTTCTGCAAGGCTCTTGTGGGTACCTATCCCCACCAGGTATGAATCCGCTTTTGCTTGATTCTAGTGAGTACTTACCCTCACCAGGTACGAGTCCGCATTTGCTAAGCTCTTGCGGGTACTTACTGATGTGAACATGACCTATGATAAGGGCTAGAGCAAGGGAAACAAAGGAAGCTCTTCAACAAGTATTGTTGGTTGACCAAATTGTGTTTTGAGGAGTATTTCAAAGAAGCAGGAATTAGTCCAATTCAAATGAGAGTATTGGTACAACATTTGGAAGGATTAATGATACGACATAACAATGAGCTCTATGAAAGATTGAACCTGTTGGAGAATAGAAATCCTGAAGACGAAGAAGAAAGGAGAAATAGGAGAATGAATGATGGAGTAACAAGACCAAGTAGGCTTGAAGGGTCAAGCTTAACATTCCTCCGTTCAAAGGAAAAAGTGATCCAGAAGCATACTTGGAGTGGGAGATGAAAATAGAGCATGTTTTCTCATGCAACAATTATGAAGAATGTTTTCTGCCAGGCTAAGAATGTTTGAATGTACTACCCAATAAAAAGAAAAAGGGAAGTAATAAAAAAAAAGTTGTTATTTCTGTTTACCTTCCAAAAGCCCACGTGTACAAAAAAAAATTATTATAATAAAATAAAAAGGCACACGTGATATATTAAAAAGCCAAATTTCAAATAACTCGCGAGAAAAATTAAAATCGTGAAAGAGAAGGCGAAATCAAAACCACTCCAGCAGAATAAAGAGTTTCAAGATTCAAGCAATGGACAGGCTCATGATTCAAGCAAAGATTGAAGAAGATGAAGAGGTAACTATGGCCCGATTTATTGGTGGTTTGAATATTGATATATGTGATATTGTTGAGTTGCAGGAGTTTGTTGATATGGAGGATTTACTTCATAAAGAAATTCGAGTGGAGCAACAACTCAAAAGAAAAGAAGTGACTAAGAAGAGTTCTACCAACTTTGGATTTTCAAGTTGGAAGGACAAAGGCAAAAATGATGGGACTGTTACTTCTAGTAGTTCCACACCTATTCCTACAAAGACTCATTCAAAATATGAAGAACAACCCTCTAAAAAAAGTAGAGATGTGAAGTGTTTCAAGTGTCAAGGCCTAGGACACTATGCTTATGAGTGCCCTAACACAAAGACCATGATTCTTAGAGAGGGAGAATATATAAGTGAATCTGAGGTTGAAGAGGGAGAAAAGAGTGAAGACACTGAGGAGGAGGAAGAGATTCCAAAGGGAGATTTATTGATGATTAGGCGATTACTTGATAGTCAATTGAAACCTATGGAAGAAAACCAAAGAAAAAATATTTTTCACACTAGATGTTTAATCAATGACAAGGTGTGCCTGATGATCATAGATGGAGGTAGTTGCACCAATGTGGCTAGTTCTAGATTAGTATCAAAGCTAAATTTAGCTACCAAACCACATCCTAGGCCATATAAACTCCAATGGCTTAGTAAGGATGGAGAGGTGCAAGTGAGACAACAAGTTGAAGTGGACATTTCCATTGGAAAATACAATGATAAGGTGCTTTGTGATATTATTCCTATGGAAGTCAGTCATTTACTTTTGGGGAGACCATGGCAATTTGATAAAAGGGTTAATCATAATGGGTTCACCAACAAGATTTCTTTCATACATCAAGACAAGAAGATTGTGCTCAAACCTTTGAGTCCACAAGAAGTATGTGAGGATAAAAAGAAAATGAAAGAAAAACTTCTTCAAGAAAAGAGAGAGAAAGAAAGCATTAGTGAAACACTTGAGAGGAAAAAGAGTGATCAAAAGAAGAGTGAAACACTTGAAGTGAAACAGAGCTATTTAGCCATAAAAAGTGAGTATAATGTTTGTTCTACATTTAATTTGTCAGACTTATCTCTTTTTAATGTAGATGACGAATCTGATTTGAGGACAAATCCTTTTCAAGAGGGAGAGAATGATGTGAACATGACCTATGATAAGGGCTAGAGCAAGGGAAACAAAGGTGTTAGAATCGCGCAGCGGAATGTTCGCGTGGTCGGACAAAAACCAAGAGGGGGGGTGAATTGGTTTCTTAATAAAAATTAGGTTTTCAAAATTTTCCCCAAATTTTACCGATTAAAAACTGCGTAAATGTAAATAGAGAAGTGAAGAGAATATTACACAGTAGGTTTATACTGGTTCGGATCAAAAGACCCTACGTCCAGTTGCTAATCATTCAAAAGAGGATTAACGCTGTCACTAAAAACAAATTGTTACAAACAGATTACAAATCAACAGATAAAGATCAGAATACACCTCTCTTGAAATCCACAAGAGATGATGAACAACTTTCCCTAGAGACGACACAGCACACAATCCACTAAGAACTCCACTTAGTGATTCTTATCGCTTCTAGCCCACACCAGGTTCCAAAAGCCCCCTTTCCTTGCAACAAACAGTTCTCCGGCACTCACAACACTTAACTTTTGTATGGAAAGAGTTGTTCTACTTTTCTCGAGTGCCAAAGCGAGTTTAAGTAGGGAAATTAGGGTTTAGGAATTGGGGATTTCGAAACTAGGGTTCTTGGTAATTGGATTTTCGAAAATAGGGTTTGTTTGATGTTTAAAATTAGAAACAGATTGAAATAATCGATTATTTGGAGTAATAATCGATTAAAACGAAGCCAAATACGTCGGAACCCAATCCTCTACGGTTTAATCGATTATTTGATGAAATAATCGATTATCTATACTGAAGCATGCGGAATAATCAATTATTTTGTTGTTTAATCGATTAAAGCGGTGAGTTTTAGACGAGAAAATGGTTTTCTCACTATTTTAATCGATTATATACTTATTTAATCGATTAAAGCCGAGCTCTGAATGATAAATTTGAGCATTTTGAAGCATCTAAGTTACGGACTATGTACAGGCTATCTTAGACTCTAAAATTACGAGACTCAATCAAGCTAAAACAGAGTTATTACAATACAGAAATCATCAATCTTCAATCTTCAATACTCTAAGTCTTTAAGCTCTTGGATCATCATCAAAATCAACATTCTTCATGATCATTATTTGCAACATCAAGTCCTTGAATGTTCAACAATCTCCCCCTTTTTGATGATGATCAAAATTATCTTTTTAAAGACCTTGTAATAACTTGTTTTATCTGTCATACTAACAAACACATTAAACATACCAGATAAAATTTAAAATTGAATCATAGGCTTTAAATGTTTCTCCCCCTATTTTGATTATAATCAAAAAGAACTCTGAAAGAACAAACATTAGATCTCCCCCTCAAAATATGCATAATTTAGAGAAAGCTCCCCCTTAATCATAGCATGAAAGAAGCATCATATTTTATTTCATAATCATTTATCCATTACAACATCAAGACAATAACAAAAGAAAATACATAACAGAATTTAAAATTCTTCACTATCATGACCATTAAAGATTGCAAGAAAAACTTGATTGCAAGAGTTAGAAGTGAGTATAATTGAACTAGAGGTCTCTGTTTATAAGGAAAACACTTCCAACGGTCATATAGAAGAGATTCATGGCAAAATATCCGTTGGCAACGGCTAGGAGGCAAGGCTGGTCGCATTTAATCGATTATATCTCAAAATAATCGATTATTTCGATATCAGACGACTTTAATCGATTATTTCCAGCAAATAATCGATTATCTGAGGCATTTAATCGATTATTTCACGAAATAATCGATTATTCCGAAGGAGAATACCCTGTTTTGGACGTTTTGATGGAAAATAATCGATTATCACTTCCGATGTCGATTATTCCGGAGGCTATATCAAGTTTTTGAGATTTATATGCATAATAACCTATGAACATGCTACACCACGAATTTTAACATAACAATCATCCAGAAAGCAGTCAAATTAAGCAGATTTTAAGCTATTTCTAATATCCCTAAGTCTCTTCTAAGATCATAGAATCTATCCTTGGGTAGAGGCTTAGTAAATATATCTGCTAATTGACGTTTAGTGTCTACATACTCTATTTTGCGGTTTCCTTTCTTGATATGATCTCTTAAAAAGTGATGTCTAATCTCAATATGTTTAGTCCTAGAGTGCATTCTTGGATTCTTAGTTAGATTGATTGCACTCGTATTATCACACATTAAGGGTATGTCATTTAAATATATACTATAATCCTCTAACTGTTGTTTCATCCACGAATTTGAGCACAACAACTACCAGTTGCAATATATTCGACTTCGGTGGTAGATAAAGCAACACATGCCTGTTTCTTAGAATGCCAAGATATTAAGGATGAACCTAACAAATGACATGTCCCACTAGTGCTTTTCCTATTAATTTTACATCCACCATAATCGGCATTAGAATATCCTAATAAACTAATACAAGCATCGAGACGGATACCACAAGCCAAATCCGAGTAGTTCCTTTTAAGTATTTTAAAATATGTTTTACTTCAATTAGGTGAGATTCTTTAGGACAAGCTCGAAATCTAGCACACACACGAGACAGAATGCATAATATCAGGTCTACTTGCAGTTAAGTATAATAGTGATCCTATCATACCTCTGTACATAGTTTGATTAACTTCCAAACCTGATTCATCCTTGTCTAGATAGCATGAAGTTCCCATGGGTGTGTTAGCTTCCTTTGAGGTGTCCATACCAAACTTTTTGAGAATCTCCTTGCAGTATTTAGTTTGAGAATCTCCTTGCAGTATTTAGTTTGAGAGATGAAATTGCCATCTTTAAGTTGCTTGATTTGTAGTCCAAGGAAGAATGTCAATTCTCCCATCATAGACATTTCAAACTCTCCCTGCATAATCTTAGCAAATTCTACACATAACAAATTATCAGTTGATCCAAAAATTATATCATCAACATATACCTGGACCAATAAGATATGTTCTTTTACTTTCTTAATGAACAGTGTAGAATCAATTTTTCCTCTTGAAAAATCATTTGCAGTTAGTGTCGCCGCCTCCCCGAAAATGGGGGCGCGGTCGGAGCGACGCGATGGTTTTTTCGACCCTCTTCTTTGATTTTCGCATTTTTTATTGGTGGTTACAACGTCCTTAGGTTGTCCGATAACCGGGCTAACCTAGAGACGAGGTTTTCGAAAGGTGTCCTTGAGTTGTCCGATAACCGGGATAACCCAAGGACTTTATTTATTTTGGGTTCTATGGAGTCGCCACCGATGTTTTTACCGGAAACATCGGAAAAGGGGTTTTAAAAGGCGTTGGTTTTCGAAAACCAACTTTGGTCATTAGAACCAGAGTTGGGTAAGGGAGTTGGTTACGTGCAAAGGGAGTATTAGTCCCTTTACGACGCCCCTTTCGGGTTCCCTATGACAGGCTGGCTTATTTTATTGATAAACTAGAAAAATACACTTTCGCCCTTTTTATTCTGTGGAATTTAATAGTATGACTACATGGCCCTAATATCTATTGCATAATTTAAGATAAAGACGGTAAAGGTGAAGGGAGAGAATTTGAACGTTCGAAGCACGCTTTTTATATTAATTCTCTAAAAATAGGGTGCTTTATGGCAGCCCTTCACTCTACAAGACGTCGGAAAACCTCTCGAACGCCGAAAATCACTCTCGAAAGCACTCAGAAGCTCCGGAAATGCGTCGGAGGGATTCTAGAGAGAAGTTTTTAGAGAGAAGGGAGAGCTATGCAGCTGTGGTGTGTGGAAATGAGGGGGGGAGAGCCCCTATTTATAGGTTTTCGCGCTGTCAGGTGGCGAGACCGCCGGTCTCGTCTGATAGGGTCGAGACCGCCGTCTTGTCCAACGAGACCGCCGTCTCGACCTGTCAAAATGGCTAGAACGCCGTCTGGGTGAACGAGACCGCCGTCTCGTCCTTCGCAGGTGGCGAGACTGCCGTCTCGTTAAGCGAGACGGCAGTCTCACCTCCTACGTGGAGCGAGACGGCGGTCTGGGTTGTCCAGAAGGCGGTCTCGTCCCTTCAAAGCGAGAAAACTTATTTTTTTGGTACAGAAACTCCCTCCTATCCTAGTATGGGGCCTAACAGTCTCTCCAAATGGCTTGTTAGGCTTGTCCATCTTCAAATAGGAGGTCTTCTGGTCTTTATTTGGAGGCCGGGCAAGATTTGGGGTCTACAGCTGCCCCTCCTTTATCTGTCCAGTCGACTGCTGGCCTGCTGTGCCAGGATGATCGACTGGGGGGTAAAGGAGTTGACCCTCTTGCCCGGTTGCCCTTCGGACGTCCCGTCTTGCGGCGGTTGATCTTCTGGGGAAAACTTTGGTGTTCGTGCACTTCCGAGATACTACTTCTGACGTAGTCGATCCCTTCGGTGACAACGTGGTAAGACCTCAGCAACTCCTTCTGACGGAGCCGATCCTTCGGTTGATGGGTATGAACCCCCCATCAGGGTGGTAGTTGCAGTCCGTTGTGTGGGACCGGTGGTGGTGGCGGCTTACTGCTCGGGTAGCTCATGCGCTGATGTGAAACCTTAGGATGCTCCTTTTGACGGTAGCCGATCCTTCGGTTGATGGGTATGAATCCCCCATCAGGGTGGTAGTTGCAGTCCGTTGTGTGGGACCGGTGGTGGTGGTGGCTTACTGCTCGGGTAGCTCATGCGCCGATGTGAAACCTTAGGATGCTCCTTCTGACGGTAGCCGATCCTTTGGTTGATGGGTATGAACCCCTCATCAGGGTGGTAGTTGCAGTCCGTTGTGTGGGACCAGTGGTGGTGGCGACTTACTGCTCGGGTAGCTCATGCGCCGATGTGAAACCTTAGGATGCTCCTTCGACGGTAGCCGATCCTTCGGTTGATGGGTATGAACCCCCATCGGTGCGGTACGGTTCGTTGTGCGGGACTCGGATGGGTATGAACCCCCATCGGGGTGGTACGGTCCGTTGTGCGGGACTCGGATGGGTATGAACCCCCATCGGGGTGGTACAATCCGTTGTGCGGGATCGGATGGGTATGAACCCCCATCGGGGTGGTACGGTCCGTTGTGCGGGACTCGGATGGGTATGAACCCCCATCGGGGTGGTAGTGCGACTTACTGATCCGGCTCGAGCGCAGATCAGGCGTAACTCTCTGGAGAGTGCTGCTTTTCGGGTTTCCTGAATAGTCATCCGGGTCACGCCGGGGATTTTGTTGGTGTTCATCCGGCCTTATTGATTTCCGGGGATCCTTTGTTTTTGTTCCTTTGGTAGTGATCATCCGATCCTGACTGATTGGTCAGATGGATTTTGGTTTTGTTCGACTCTTGTTTGGTAGTCGAAACTTTGTTGGTTGGTGAGATGGCTTAATCCTGCCTTTTTCTTGCGGTTTTATTTCCTTTTTTTTTCGCAACTTCAGGATTTTGGCTTTTTCCTGAGCGTACTTCTTTTTTTATTCTTAGTTTTTCCTTTTTTGTTGCACTGACCTCTGGAAAGGATAACGAAAAGATGTACGAAATTGTACCGGGAAGATGATCTTCTTGGCATGAATGTCTCTTTTTTGTCTATGTACTTTTGTTTATTTTACTTTTGACAAAGTCATTTTTATGCGACTATTTGTGTGTAGATGCTATTTGATGCAGTTTTATTTTGGTTGAGGACATCTAGAAGGTGACCGATACTTTCCTTCTTTTTGTTCTCTCGTGATTATTCTTTTTGCATTTTTAGTTTTAACCCTATCTTTTGCCTAGACCGCCCTTTGCGGGTTTTCGATCTAGCGGGTTTTGATTCTTTGTTTTGAGACATTTTGATGGGCTTTTTTCTTTTTACGAAAGCCTTATCTTTTGCCTAGACCGCCCTTTGCGGGTTTTCGATCTAGCAGGCTGCCTTGTACTTTTTACTTGGGACGGCCCTGGTTGGTGATGTTCGTCTTTTGTTTTTATGTTTTCTCGAATTGCTTGTTTTATGCATGCTCATATTTCATTAATACAGAGGCATTTACACAAGGAGGTAAAGAGGGAAAAAACAACTTTATTGATATAAACAAGTGGTTTATTTTTTACATGGGGGTTTACAGAGGAATTTGTAAGCATGGCTGGCCAAGGTTGGCTAAACTGTATGAGGATGCCACAATCATGTCTGTGATCTCTGTTTCCCCGCTTTTCCTGGTCCCTTCAGTCGAGATGCCCAAGTCCGAAGTAAAGACCATGCGAAGTCTGCTTGCCTTTGTGAAGGTATTACCTTAGTCGCCTTTGCGGTTTTCGGCTAAGGTAATCATTGCTCTATATGACCTTCTTGTCGTAGGCCCTCTTGATTTTCTTTTGGTAAGCCTGCCCCCGACATATGGCGTCTAGCCGTTTTTCTTCTATTAGATTCAACTGATCGTATCGATTTTGTACCCATTCAGCTTCTGTCAGTTTTGCTTCCATGATGACTCGTAGGGAGGGTATTTCGACTTCTACTGGTAGCACGACCTCCATTCCGTATACGAGAGAAAACGGGGTAGCCCCTGTGGAGGTCCGTATCAATGTTCGGTAACCATGCAAGGAAAAAGGAAGCATTTCATGCCAGTCTTTGTAGGTAACCACCATTTTCTGAATGATTTTCTTGATATTTTTGTTGGCTGCCTCTACTGCACCGTTCATCTTTGGTCGGTACAGAGAGGAATTGTGGTGCTGGACTTTGAAGTCTTGGCATAGTTCCTCCATCATCTTATTGTTGAGATTGGTCCCATTATCAGTAATGAGCCTATGAGGGACGCCGTACAGACATATAATGTTTTTCTTGATGAAGGTGGTTACCACTTTCCGGGTTACATGTGCATATGATGCTGCCTCGACCCACTTGGTGAAATAGTCGATTGCTACCAATATGAAGCGATGGCCGTTAGACGCTTTGGGTTCAATGGGTCCGATGACGTCCATGCCCCACATAGAAAATGGCCATGGTGTAGCCAGGTTACTGAGAGGTGCGGGTGGCACATGAATGTTATCGGCGTATACTTGGCACTTGTGACATTTCTTGGCATATTGGTGACAATCTGCCTCCATCGTGGACCAATAATACCCTGCCCTGAGGATTTTCTTTGCCATGACATGCCCGGGTGCGTGGGTTCCAAAAGTCCCCTTTTGGATTTCTTTTATCAATGTTTGGACTTCTTCTGGGTCCACACACCTTAGGATGGTGGAATCGGGGCTCTTTTTGTAGAGGGTTCCTTCAATCAACGTGAACCCTACGGCCCTTTTGCGAATGGTCCGCTTATCATTGTCTCTGATTCCTTCGGGGTACTCGTCCTTCATGAGGTACCTCTTAATGTCATGGTACCAGGGGTTTTGATCGCGCTCGCCACTTACTGCCATGCAGAAAGCCTGTTTATCATGCAGTTTAACTTGAATGATTGGCATCTCATGTTCTTGGTCCAGGGAAAACATGGATGATAGTGTGGCGAGGGCGTCAGCAATTTGGTTGTCTTCCCGAGGGATGTACTGAAAAGTAACGCTCTTCATTCTTGAGACTAGCTCGTGGATGTACTCTAGATATGGGATCAACTTTGAGTTTCGCGTTTCCCATTCACCCTTAAGTTGATAGATGACAAGGGATGAGTCACCAAATATTTTGAGTTTAGAGACCCCATGATCTAGAGCTGCTCGGATTCCTAGCGCACATGCTTCGTATTCGGCCATATTGTTGGTACAATCGAAATTAAGCCTGGCCGATTACGGGAATGTGTTTCTTTTCGGGGATATCAAAATGGCTCCTATCCCGTGTCCAAGCATGTTGGAAGCCCCATCGAAGAACATGGTCCACATCTCTTCTTTGGTCTCTTCGTGTTCGATGTGCATGATGTGCTCATCGGGAAAATCATCTTGTAAAGATTGGTATTCATCTGTGGATCCATGAGCTAGATAATCCGCTAGGGGACTTCCTTTAATAGCTTTCTGGGTGACGTGGATAATGTCAAATTCTGAGAGAAGAACCTGCCACCTAGCTATTCTTCCAGTCAAAATGGGCTTCTCAAAGAGGTATTTGATTGGGTCCATTTTGAAAACCAACCATGTTGTATGTCGAGCCATGTACTGTCTAAGACGCTGAGTGACTCACACCAATGCACAACATGTTTTTTCGAATGGTATATAGCGGGTTTCATAATCTGAGAATTTTTTACTGAGATAGTAAATGGCTCGCTCCTTTTTCCCGGTTTCATCTGTTGGCCGAGCACACATCCCATTGACTCTTCGAGAACTGACAAATATAGTATCAGAGGTCTCCCTTCAACGGGTGGCACCAATACCGGTGGGTTAGTTAAACAGGCTTTGATTTTATCAAACGCCTGTTGGCATTCTTCGTTCCACACCGTGGGCTGATTCTTACGCAACAATTTAAAGATGGGGATACATTTATCCGTTAACTGCGCGATGAAACGGGCAATGTAGTTTATCCGGCCTAGAAAACCTCTGACCTCCTTTTCCGTGCTTGGTGGGGGCATTTCCAAAATTGCCTTTGTCTTGTCGGGGTCCACCTCGATACCTCTTTCACTGACAATGAACCCTAGGAGTTTTCCTGATCGTACTCCGAAAGTACATTTTGCTGGGTTTATCTTAAGTTGGTACTTCCGAAGCCGATTGAAAAGTTTCCGGAGATATTGAATGTGGTCCATTTCGTTTCGGGACTTGGCGATCATGTCATCTACATACACTTCTATTTCCTTGTGGATCATGTCATGGAATAGCGTGACCATAGCCCTTTGATAAGTTGCCCCCGCATTTTTCAGTCCAAATGGCATCACTCGGTAGCAAAAGGTACCCCATGGTGTAATGAAGGAGGTTTTTTCTCTATCGTCAACGGCCAATTTGATCTGGTTGTACCCCGCATACCCGTCCATGAAGGAATACAACGTGTTGGTAGCGGTATGGTCTACCAGTGTATCTATGTGTGGTAGGGGAAAGTCGTCCTTTGGACTTGCTCGATTGAGGTCCCTATAATCCACGCAAACTCTGACCTTCCCTGTCTTTTTGATGACGGGTACTATGTTGGCCAACCACTCTGGGTATTTAGAAACTACCAGGAAATTGGCATCCAACTGCCTTTGCACCTCTTCTTTTATCATTAAGGACCAGTCAGGTTTAATTCTCCTAAGCTTTTGCTTTACAGGTCGGCACCCCTCTTTCAGTGGCAATCTGTGCTCCACTATATTCGTGTCGAGTCCCGGCATGTCATGGTATGACCAGGCAAATACATCCATATATTCTTTCAGGAGCAGTGTTAACCCCTTTTTCGTGCTATTTTCCATTTGGGTGCCGATGTTCACCTTTTTATCCTCATCCTCTTTTCCCAAATTGACAGTTTCTATTTCTTCCTGATGCGGTTGTATGATGCGTGTTTCCTTTTCCAACATCCTTTGCATGTCCGGAGAAATGGTCTCCTGCTCACTGTCGGACTCAATCCATTCGTCTTCCGTTTCTAGAGTCCACGGAGATTCATCAATCATAGACATGATGCGTTTTAGGTTTTGTTTTAGTTATAGATTTTATTATTTACTTTGAAAGAATAATAAATAGAAGAGGGAAAAGAATGAATATGACAAAATGCCTCGTATATTTAATGAAAATGAGAATGTATGTACAAGCCCTTTTTAATCAAAATTCCTGCGGCCATGGGCGGGGACCGCAGGAGATATAGAAAAAGCTTAAAAATGAAACAAAAGACCCTAGGGCTGATCCTCCCGGTCCTCCCTCTCTGCTACTCTGGCTTCAACAGAGGTTTGTCATCCGTGCTGGAAGCGGAGGTGTCAAAGGTAATCCACCCGGTGTCGATTAGTTCTTGAACTCGATACTTCAGGGTCAAGCAATTTTCTGTAGAGTGCCCGGGTGATCCCGAATGGTAGGCGCATTTTTCGTTGGGTTTATACCATTCGGGGTAAGGAGGCTCCAGCTGCTTCTTGGGAGGGGCGCAAGCCAGGAGCTTAGCCTCCAATAGCTGAGGTAGCAGTAGTCCGTAGGAAGTGGAGATTGGAGTGAACTTCCTTTCTTTCTTGCGGGGCTGCTTGGGTGCTTGCGAGGTAGAAGAAGGAGTGGCGAAGTTGATTGCATGCACAGATTCGTCTTTCTTCTTGCCAGCAGGTTTCCTGAATGAGATGCCGGCTTGGGAAGACTGTGCTATCTTCCCGCTCCTTAGCCCCTGCTCTACTCTTTCCCCCACAGTGACTATGTCCGAGAAGAGGTTGGAGGTACTAGCTATTGCCTTGTCGTAGTACGCTCCGGTCAGTGAGTCGATGAACATAGCCACTGTCTCCTTGTCCGTCAAAGGAGGCTCTATCTGGGCTGCCATTTCCCTCCACCTTTGAGCATACGCTTTAAAGGGCTCGTCGTTTCTCTTGCTTAGAGCTGTAGACCCCTAATTTTGCCCGGTCTCTCAAATAAAGATAAAAGAGATCACCCGTAACAAGATAAAGCTCGTCTAGCATTACAAATAAGAGCCAAGGAGACTTCCTACATGAAGATAAAGTTAAGAGCCGTGTCCGCCAAACTCTCCTGGAAGCAGTGGATCAGGAGTTTCTCGTTGTCAGCATGGGCGGCCATCTTACGACAATACATCGTAAGATGGTTCTTGGGGCAGTGTCGCCGCCGTCCGTTCCGACGTCGTGGGGACGTCTCGGACGTTTATGCAAGCGGTCGCGAAAAGATGGTTGAGACTCGCGTTTTTTGTTTAAAACATGTTCATTGCTTCCGAGGCGCTCAACACTGAACTATCCTCTAATAGAAGCAAGGTTTTCGAAAAGGGTTCTTCTGGAGTTGCCACCAATGTTTTGACCATAAACATTGGAAAAGGAGAAAAAGGCGTTGATTTTATTAAAAACCAACTTGGCCATTATAACCAGAGTTGGGTAAGGGAGTTAGTTACGTGTGGGGAAGGTGTTAGCACCCCACAACGCCCCTTTCGGGTTCCCTATGACGGATTTATTCATTAAGTGAAGATTATGACAAATTACGCATTTACCCTATTTTATTCGTACAGTTATTTAGATATGGTTATCTACATGATGTATCTACATTACATACAGAAAATAATAAATAAAGCAATAAAGAAGAAGAGAATTGAGCAAAACCTCCGTAGCAAGCTTTATATTATGATTCTTGTACAAAGAGGACGCGTTTCGCGAGTCCTTCGCTCTACAATTGTTCTCCTCTCGTCTACCCTAATCGACTCGACTAATTTTCTAGCAGAAATCGAATGCCGGAATACAAATTCCTTAAGCGATTGTTACCTAAAAAGGCAATCGGAGAGATCATTCGAGAGAGGGAGAGAAGAAGACAAGTCTACGAGTTGTCCGGGTGTGTGGAATGAGACAAATGAGGCTCCTATTTATAGCATTTTCGCTGCCTGGAACTTTGGGACGGCCGTCTGGGTTGGGACGGCCGTCCCAAACGTGTTTTCTGCGTTGTGCCAATCTGGGACGGCTAGTCTGGGTTGGGACGGCCGTCCCAAATGCAGTTTTGTGCACGTTGGGACCCCATGGGGTTTGGGACGGCCGTCCCACATTCGGGACGCGCGTCCCAGCTGCTTAATTTCGGTTGGGACGGCCGTCCCAACCCTGGGATGGTGGTCTCGACCCTTTTTGTCCGAGTCTTTGTATTTTGGGACCCGGGAAGCTTTCCTTGCCGTTTTCGGACGTGGATTGGTGCCGATATATGTCCGTTGAAGCTTTATCTTCGTGTAGGAAGTCTTCTTGGCCTTCATTTGAAATGTTGGGCGAGCTTTATCTATGTATAGGAAGTCTCCTTTGTGTGGATGAGTGAACTCCGTCTTATTATGAGATGTCTTCTTTAGTCTTTATCGTGCATATGAGCGAACTCCATGTTTGTTGCAGGAGGTTTCCTCAGTTTTTGGGAAGCCGGATGAACTCCATCTTCGGGCGAAGTTCCTCTAGCTTTTATTTTGAGAGGCCGGGCAAAATTAGGGGTCTACAGCTGCCCCCCCTTCACCTGCCTAACTAATTTGTTGGTTTTAGTATGCCGACAAAATTAGTTGGCAGGGGAAGGAGTTAACCCTTTTGCCCGGCTATCCTTCGGATGCTGCTCCTTGCTGATCCTCCAGATGATAAATATTTTGATAGGTACTAACCCCTATCTGGTTTGAGCCTTCTTTTGTAAAGCTCTGGTGAGTACTTACCCTCACCTGGTATAAGTCTGTATTTTACTAGACTTTAGTGAGTACCTACCCCCACTAGGTATGAACCTTGTTTTACAAGGCTTTGGTGAGTACCTACCCTCACCCGGTATGAGTTCGCATTTTGCTAAACTCTTGTGGGTACTTACTTCCGAGGTGTTCAACACCGAACTATCCTCTAATAGAAGCAAGTCTTTGCACCCGTTTTTAGAAATGCTTTAGGTGAGTATTTTTACTCTACCCTATGTATCTTGCTAAGTATCGATGAGTACCTACCCTCATCCGGTACAGACCTTATATTTATAAGTGTTTTGGTGAGTACTTACCCTCACTTGGTATGAATCTGGATATCGCCAGACTTTAGTGGTTTTTATACCCCCACTGGGTGTGAACCCGCATCTTGACATGGTTCTAGTGGTTTTTACACCCCCACTGGGTGCGAACCTATATCTTGGTACGGTTCTAGTGGTTTTTACACCCCCACCGGGTGCGAACCTGTATCTTGGTATGGTTCTAGTGGATTTTACACCCCCACTGGGTGCGAACCTGTATCTTGGTATGGTTCTAGTGGATTTTACACCCCCACTGGGTGCGAACCTGTATCTTGGTATGGTTCTAGTGGTTTTTACACCCCCACTGGGTGCGAACCTGTATCTTGGTATGGTTCTAGTGGTTTTTACACCCCCACTGGGTGCGAACCTGTATCTTGGTATGGTTCTAGTGGATTTTACACCCCCACTGGGTGCGAACCTGTATCTTGGTATGGTTCTAGTGGTTTTTACACCCCCACTGGGTGCGAACCTGTATCTTGGTATGGTTCTAGTGGTTTTTACACCCCCACTGGGTGCGAACCTGTATCTTGGTATGGTTCTAGTGGTTTTTACACCCCCACTGGGTGCGAACCTGTATCTTGGTATGGTTCTAGTGGATTTTACACCCCCACTGGGTGCGAACCTGCATCTTGGCAAGGCTCTATTGTGCGAGTCTGCATCTTGACGGACTCTTTAGGATGTATTCTTTTGTAATTCATCCTATGGTCATCTGGTTTTAGAGATGTGTTTGGCGGCTTATTGTCTTTGATCATGCGCCTATGGGGAGTAATTGATTTTTCTTGTTTTAGTCATCCGGCTTTGCCGAGGATTTTCGTTTTTTGGCTTTCTTTTTAGCCATCCGGTCTTGGCCGGGGATTCTTGATTTTGGCTTTTTCTTTTAGCCATCCGGTTTTGACCGGGGATTCTTTGATTTTGGCTTTTTCTTTTAGCCGTCCGGTCTTGGCCGGGGATTTCTGTATTTTGGCTTTTTTGTTTAGCCATCCGGCTTTGCCAGGGATTCTTTGCTGGCTGCCTCTTATTAGGCGGGAATCCTCTGGGGATTTTGAATTTTCTTATTGATTGTGCCTCTTGATTAGGCGAAGATCCACTTGGGGATTTTGTTGTGCCTCTTGATTAGGCAGGTATCCACTGGGGATTTTGATTGTGCCTCTTGATTAGGCGGGTGCTTCAATAGTGGTGAAGACTTAGGTTTTGGATTGCCTCTTGTATAGGTTGATTTCCCGTTTCTTGGGGATATTGGTTTTCTGCTTGCCTGTTGGAAGTGAAGACTTTGCTTTTCACTGGGAATATTTGGGAATTTATAAGCGATTCCCTGAGGATATAAACTTGTAGTTTTGCCTTCACTTGGTAGGCTCGCTGGGGATTTTTGTGATCTGCTGGGGGATTGACCTTATTCTGGAGATCTATTTTGAATTGCCCCCAAGGGAGGAATAGAGTTTCTGACTCTTTATTGGATGTTTAGTTGTTTGAACGATCCTGGGGAATTTCTTGACTTCCTGGCTCTTTGAGAAGCTCTTATTCCTGCTGGGGAATGGGTTTATATGTGCGCCTTTTATGCACATTGGCTTTTTCTTTGGATGAAAAGATATTTTTTCTTTTCTTTTTGGTGATCCCTGGGGAATTTTCTTTTCTTGGGGGATCTAATCCTTGATTTGATTTTTTATGATTGAGTCTTGGCTCCGACTTTTGTGAAGTTCTTTTATTGAGCGGGATGAAGAGATTTTCTTCTTTTCCTTTTTTGGGATTCACCGAGGAGTCTGTCGGTTTCCTGGGGATCCAAATTTGATGGATTCTTGGCTCTAACTTTTGTGAGGCTCTTTATTGAGCGGGAAGATGGAAATTTTTGTTTTCCTCTTTTTGTCTTTTTGTAGACTTTTCTTGATATACTTTTCTTGGAGATTTTTTATTTGGCCTTTTTCTATGGTGGCCTCTGTTAGGGGATGAAAAGTTTTTCTTTCTTTTCCTTTGGTTGCCCCCTAGTGATGTGGAGGATTTGATTCCGTATGATGGACTCTTGTGTTTATTCTCCTTATTCTCCTTATTCTGCTTTGGGGAAGTGACGGAGACTCTTGCATGAGTGTGCTTGATGACTCATGTGGCGATGAAGCTGAGTCATGAGGTAGTCTTTTTGTCTTGCCTCTGTAGTAGGCAAGGATCCTCTTGGGGATGGTCAAGCCTTTCCATTTGGCTTTTTTCATTTTGATGGTGTCCTTCTTTCTTGGATGGAAGGATGCTGATTGCAGCTTTAAATGACTATGTTTGATGACTCATGTGGTGGTGCTGAGTCAGGGAGTATTTTTCTGTTTTGCCTCTAGAGTAGGCAAGGATCTTCTTTGGGGATGATCGAGCCTTTCCATTGGCTTTTCTAATTGATGCACCTTCTTTTATTGGTGTAGAAGGTTGATGGTTGGAGCTAGTTTCCTTAAAGCTCCTTATTCTGCTGAGGTTGATTTTGATTTCGCCTTTTTCTATCGCGATTTAGTTTTTATCGCGAGCTGTTTTGAAATCTGGCTTTTTAGTAGATCATGTGTGCCTTTTATTTTGTACACATGGGCTTTTTGAATGCGAAGTGTAAAACAGAAATAACGATTTTTATTTATTACTGCTTTTTGTTGGATACATTTCAAGCATATTTAAGATACTAGGAAGCTATCTAAACTAAGTCTTCTTGATCATCTGCCTCTGGGCTGGAGTGGGCAGATGGTGCTGGCAAAGGGAAGCGGCGGAGTAGGCGGCGCTGGAATCTTGCCTGAGTCCGGACCAGAGCTCTCTATCTCGTCGATCCGTCCTATCTTGCTCGACAGTCAGCTGGCCAACTGCTGGCGTATAAGCTGGAACTCTCCTTCCATATAAGCGTGTTCCTCATCTAAGCGTCGGTACAAGCCGGATAAGTTCGGATCGTGTGATTGCTGCTTGGGATTCCGAAGTAGTGGGGATGTCTTGCGGCGTACCGAAGTCGCGCATATCCCATGAAATCGAGATGATAGGGTTCAAGATGAACCCTGTTCCTTCTTTGCTGAGGATATTCATGTGCGTCAGCATTCCTCCATTGATAGGCTCTGGTTGAAGTTCAGCCGGGATATCTTCTCCGTCCATGCATCCCCAATATTCGGCTAGAGGGGTAAGGAAGGAAGCCACCATGATTGCTCCCGCTGGTCCCCGAGTACCGCATTCTTTTACAGCCTTCAAGAATGCGTATCCCGGATTGCATCGGTGTCCCCGATGCATGCGGTAGACTATAAAAAGATCGGCCAACGTGACCTTTCCCTGGCTTTCCTTCCTGCCGTGAATGGTCCCAGCAAGTAATTTGTGGCAAATGCGAAGAGGGGGATTGAAGGCTGCACCCTTCAGATTAGATGGGAGATTGACAGCTCCAGTAATCTCCTTCCACATACTGGTGGTGGTGAGAACGGTAGGTTTCTCCAGATATGCAGACCGATATTCCGGTGTTCTTGTATCGGCCCGTTGGCAGAATCCCATGATGACGTTGAAGTCATCTAAGGCAGTAGTCCGGTAGGCTCCATCCATCCAATAGGAGACAGCTTGTGTTGGTGGCACTCCAGGAGTTGCAAATGGCATTTCCATCATGTTGACAGAGGCGAGAAACTCCATTGTAGCGGTGCGATGGATCCGAGTGGGCGGCTCGCGGAGTAGGACGTCCCATCCTATGTTGTGGATGAATTTCCTAGCGTCTTGCTCCCAGCCAAATGTAGCAAGGATCTCAAAATCTAACCGCAGCATAGGGTACCAGGTAAATTGTTGGATATTTACCAGTCGTTGTTGATGCGCTTCTGCCATCATCATGCTAGTGACAGGAGTTCTCCTAGCAGCAGTCCTGGTGCGTTTTCTTCTGGATGAGGCTTCTTCGTGTTCCATTGTGAGCTCTACTCTCTTAGAAGTGCTAAAAAATGTGTGGAGGAGGAGGAAAAGCAAGATAGGAAGCTTGGAATGAGGTGCCAAAGCTCAATTCCCGCACCTCTCATATATAGCCGCGCAGGGGAGTTTGGGACGGCCGTCTGGGTTGGGACGGCCGTCTCAAATGGCAAAAATGCACATACTGGGACCCCCTCCTGAGACGCACGTCTCAAACGAAATTGGCACTTGGGACGGCCGTCCCAAGCTTCTTATGCTGGTTTTTCAAGTTTTTGATGAGAAAGAAGATGGGACTCCATTTATTGATGTTTTAATGTATGTAATGCTTCATGATATGCATCCTATGATCTATTTCAGTTAATATTTCGAAAGTTTTAACTGATGTGCTTTGACTTCGGGTGCGTTCTTGGTGTTGTACCTTAACGTCATCTTGTTTCTTGGATAACAAGCTTAGCTGTATTGATTTGCCGTCTTGGAATTTTCTTTGCTATGGCTGAAGAGCAATCTTCTGTTTGTAGGGCAACTGTCATATCAATGGCCCCCTTCCTTTCCTTAGGGATTTCGACCTTCCTATTGATCACTATGTTACCACATTTCCCTTCATTACTTGAATGCTTTATAGTGAAATGGTCAAGAGAAGAGAAAGAAAAGGACTTGTATCAAAGGCTTATGTTTTAGAGGGATATTTTTGTATGAAAGGTCTTTGTAAGAATGGCTAGCCCAGGTTGGTCGGTGTTTAGGCTAGTTTAGACAAAATGTTTTGCTCTTATAACGAAGCGTCGTTGCTTATTGTTATATAGCGCTTTTT
Organism: Sphenostylis stenocarpa; assembly: GCA_963425845.1. Classification (NCBI taxonomy): domain Eukaryota; kingdom Viridiplantae; phylum Streptophyta; class Magnoliopsida; order Fabales; family Fabaceae; genus Sphenostylis; species Sphenostylis stenocarpa. The sequence goes on along the minus strand of OY731401.1, from coordinate 31,931,956 downwards.
TTGCGATTGATTAACTTCCCTAGATCGCCCTTTCGGGTTTTCAGTCTAGGATGCTGTGCTTATGTCCTAACTTTTGTCTAGGTTTCCCTCTTTTGTATTTTTTTTTAAGGAATACCTAGCGTACTTTTTATAACCCTAACTTTTGCCCAGGTTATCCTTTATTATTATTTGGGTATCCTGCCGGGTTTAACCTAACTTTTGCGCAGCCCCCTTTGTGGGTTTCCTGCCGGGTATTTTGCCCTTTTATTTTCTTGTCTCGATCTTTGACCTTGACGGGCTTTCCTTTTTTGTATGCGTATATTTTTTTGCACAACATTGTCGAAACTTTATTTTATCAAGATAAATTTTAGTTGTGTTTCTAATTAATCAATTCTTTTTTACTTTACTTTGCGGCGCTTTAATTATTCAGACGCATTTGGAACAAAACGCTTTATCTAAACCTTGTTTATTAAAATGGGGTATAAATACATTTAGCAAGAAAAGAAGCAGATAGTAAGAATAGCATTCTTTTGTAATTTCAGGGAAATGCGTGCCCTAAAGATGCTCGGGGGACGGGCACACCCCGAGGAGTGATCTCTAATAGTCACTAGGTTTACATCCCTTAGAATCAGAAGAAGGACACCTAATGACTAACGCTACCCTTTGCGCTAATGCCCCTCCTTTTCGGAATACCATCTTCGAGGGGTAAGACTTCCTTATTCTTCGTATGGTTTGATCTTTCGTAGGGTCATACCCTAAACCATACTTTAACGGATTGTCCTTGAAATCTGGTGGCTCTCTTATTCCTTGAGCGTTCTTTCCGAGCCCCTGTCCTGGGCGATATCCATATCTTCTCATCATATGGGCCACCTTGGTATTACCAGGGAGTCTTTCTATGTTGGCAATTTCAAGTGCTTGAAAAGACGTTTCAAGAGCCTCTTCAGCCGCATCCACATATGGTTGGACAGACGGTTTGCTTATTAGAAAGTTTTCTTCAGCTTGAACTGTGACCAGTTTATCATTTGTCACAAACTTGACTTTCTGGTGGAGCGTCGAAGGTATTGCCTTAGCGCTATGAATCCAAGGTCTACCAAGGAGACAACTGTATGCTGGTGTGATATCCATCACGTGGAAGTCTATGTTGAAAATAGTAGGTCCGATTTGGATTGGTAGACTAATCTCTCCTACTACTTCACGTCTTGATCCGTTAAAGGCTCGAACTATTGTATTACTCGGGCGCATGTGGGTTTCTTGCATTATTATCTTGTCGAGTGTACTTTTGGGCATAACGTTTAAGGATGACCCATTATCCACAAGAACTTTGGAAATGAGATATTCCTTGCATTTAACGGAAATATGCAAGGGCTTGTTGTGATCGGACCCTTCTAAAGGGAGTTCTTCATTGGTGAAGGTCAAATGATCATTGGCTGTAATATTACCAATGATTCCTTCGAATTTGTCTTGGGATATTGCATGCGGAACAAATGATTCATTCAAAACCCTTAATAGTGCGTTTCGATGCGGTTCCGAACTCATGATGAGTGATAACAAAGTTATCTTTGCTGGAGTACGATTGAGTTGATCTATGATGGAGTACTCACTTTGTCTTATGTACTGGAGTAGCTCATCTGTCTCCTCCTTGGATTCCTTTTCCTCATCGGCCTTATTTTTTGTCTTCTCTTTAGGAGTATTATCTTGAATTTTCTTGGGGGAATATATTCTTCCACTTCGAGTCATGCCCCCAATACCGGCTATGTTGGAGATATCTTGATTAACTGACGATTCTTGTGAGTATCTCCAAGGTACAGCTTTATTTGATGAATAAAGGAAAGGACGCGGCATGAATAAACGTAAAGGCGTTATTGCTTCTTCCCTTTTATTGATTGGAATGATTAACGGAGCTTGTTTGTTATCATCTTCGGTTTTATTGACCATCGTAGAGATTTTGATGACGAAAGGCTTCTTTTCCATTTTTCTGATTTATGGAAAGCACATCAGTTAATCCTTTCTTTTTATTATCTTTGTTATTAACATGAGGAGGGATATATGAATGCATGTAACTTATGAATGCAATAGACAATTTAAGGAAAAGAAATCTTTTTATTAGAAAGTGTAAATCCTTCTATACAATGCTTTGAAGTAAGTGTTGACAAAAGCGAAAAAGCTTGAAGAATCCTATAGGTAAATTAGGCTTTCTTCGTAATTCGTCTTCAGCTGTTATCACGTGATTTCTGAGCATCTTGATTTGCTCAGATACCGCCTGGCTCATATCTTCACTATATTGACGAGCCTCTTTTATCTTCTCTTCTTGATGAACGATCAAGGCATGCTGCTGATCAGACCTTTCTATTACTTGGTTTCTCTCACGGAGTAGTTGACCATACTGAGCTAATCCATCTCTTTCTTTTTCATGTAGCTCTTCTAGGTTTACTCTGTATTTTTCAGCGGTTTCCCACCACTTTTGTGCTTCTCCCCGCGTATTTGCCAGGTCATCCTGTATTAGCTTGATCGTTTTTGCCTGTTCTGTCAGCGCACTCTCAAGATGTGCTATTTCATCGCTCATGTCCCGGAATAGACTATCTTGTTCGAGCCTTGGCATCTTCAATGCTTGTTTAGTCTCTTCCTGATAGTCAGCACAATCATCTTTAAGACGCTCTATTTTGTGGTCCTTCTTTTTGCATTGCCTTTTTAGGCCATCTATTATAAGGGCTGATTCTTGCTCTTTTTCTTCAAAAACCCTCAGCTGGGCTTCCATGACTTCAACCCTCTTGTTCAAGGCATTGACCTGCAGTTGTAGCTCCTCACTGGCTAATGTTGTGGTCAATGAAGCAGATGGTTGGGGTATCCCTCTATTTTTCCTCCATTCTTCATATTCACGGGATGTAGATACCTGAACCTTTCCGAGTTCTTTATCTCCCATGTAGACTGGTCTTTCCCATGCTTTCCGGACAGCGGATACTTGTTCAAAGCTATGGGAATAGTGGCATAGACTCAGCCCTCTAAGCTCTTCTTGGGTTGGCGCAGTCTGAGTTCTCATAAGTTGTGTCATAGCCATTTTAGGAGAGTAGGCTATACAACCTCTGAGACCTAACAGTGGTATGCTCAAGTAATCTCCGCATCGTACCAGAATATAACCGGGTCGGAACCAAGGGCAAACCCAAGATACATGCTCTATGTTCCAGTTTTCTAACTCGGTTTTCCACTCTAAAGCTTGACGATGTTGAAGAGGGATTTTTGAGAAACTTCTTAAAGGGTCGGGAAATACACCCATGTGGCTTGAGGCGTAAAAGTGAGTAACACCCCATACATATAGCGATGAAGTACAACATCGAGTGTTTTTCCTTGTTTACGTCGGCAAAATTCTACGAAAGCGGGGTATCGGCAAGGATTGCGGGTATAGGACTTTTTGAATATACATCCCGGGCAAAGAATGCGTCCATGGCGGCATGATCCACAATATTCGCATGAAATGGGAATAATATGATCCCGAACATTGCCAGTGCTAGAGTTTTGTTGAATGTAGACCAATCTTTCTTTTCGACTAAAGAGGTCAGGTGGTCTTCTATCACAGATATTTTCCAACCTCGGACATTCCCTTTCCCCTGAAGGGCAGATTGATGAGAAGGCAGTTGTATGATAGTAGCAACCTTGCTCACTGTCGTATATTCTCCTGAGCAGACATAAACCCCAACTGACTGAGGCCATCTAACCATGAGTTCATATTCTTCTAAGGTTGGTACTAGGTCAAACTGCGAAAACTCAAAGCAGTGTAGATCGGGACTCCAGAAGTGGACCAAGGCTCTAACAAAGATCGGATCGATGCTGATCTTTAGGAGGTCGAGAATTCTTCCATAAGATTTCTCAAAACTAGCACAGACCTCCGGCGGCATATAAGTACACAACTGCCTTAACTTCTCCACACGGTATAGAAGGATCTCCACTTTCTTTAATTGTCTACTACCGGATCCCTCCATTATCTAGCAAAAGTGAAAATGCATGATATGATGATGGGTTTTTGTAAATACATGTATGCAAGTGTTTATTTTTCTAAGTATTATCATGTTTTAGTCCTAATATGATGCATGATAGTACTTGGTTTTTCTTGAAAAGAAAACTTATCTATATGAATGTTTATGGATTTTGATGAAGAGAGTCCTATTTTCTTCCCTTTTTATTTTTATGAAGAAAAGGTGATATGAATTATAAGACTTTTGCTAATAACTTTGATTTTGTAACAAAGGTATTTTTATGACTTTAATTTGTTTTTATATTTTTTTATGACCCTTTATCTCTTCTGTCGGTCAACGTGGCTACTTAGCTTACAAAGAACCTGAAACCAGGCTAGCTCAACTGAAGACTGTCCGAGATAAAAGTCTTTTATCTTTTCGCTTTTTGTGATTTTTAGGGTTTTTCATTTTTTTTTTGTTTGCTGTATGATTACCCTATGCTAATGCATCAATACAAATGCAGCAAACGTATGCACACACAATTCATACATCCGCGAGCAGAGCCATGCTTATTTAATCACGAGGTAGGGTTTTCCTGTAGAAACGTGCTTGGTTTAGGTGGTTCTATACTGTTCTCACCAAGGCCAAAGGTCCCCAAGGTGCCCCCATTATAGGGACCTCTCAATCTCTCAATCCTCGGGTCATGCACGGAACTCCGTGGCGACACCCTTAGACCAAAAGAAGAGAGTTATCACCTTGAGTTGGTGGTTTTCCGACAACGGTAGTAGCCCCGTGTGCCAACTAACCGATCGTATCTGCCACCCACTCCCTATAGGTATTCACTCTTGCCCCCGGGTATAGAGGGACTGTTGTGTGCAAGGGTTTTTGTGTGCAATTTATATTTCAAACAATTGCAGAAATAATCATACAACAGTTATTTAAAGCCATACAATAAAAACATACAGAAGGGTAAAGGCATAATTTCAAATCTTTGCTTAGTTTGAATTTATCCGTCACTAAATGGGATCAACTCTCGGACTTCCCCAGCAGAGTCGCCATCTGTCGCCGCCGTCCGTTCCGACGTCGTGGGGACGTCTCGGACGTTTATGCAAGCGGTCGCGAAAAGATGGTTGAGACTCGCGTTTTTTGTTTAAAACATGTCCATTGCTTCCGAGGCGCTCAACACTGAACTATCCTCTAATAGAAGCAAGGTTTTCGAAAAGGGTTCTTCTGGAGTCGCCACCAATGTTTTGACCATAAACATTGGAAAAGGAGAAAAAGGCGTTGATTTTATTAAAAACCAACTTGGCCATTATAACCAGAGTTGGGTAAGGGAGTTAGTTACGTGTGGGGAAGGTGTTAGCACCCCACAACGCCCCTTTCGGGTTCCCTATGACGGATTTATTCATTAAGTGAAGATTATGAGAAATTACGCATTTACCCTATTTTATTCGTATAGTTATTTAGATATGGTTATCTACATGATGTATCTACATTGCATACAGAAAATAATAAATAAAGCAATAAAGAAGAAGAGAATTGAGCAAAACCTCCGTAGCAAGCTTTATATTATGATTCTTGTACAAAGAGGACGCGTTTCGGCAGTCCTTCGCTCTACAATTGTTCTCCTCTCGTCTACCCTAATCGACTCGACTAATTTTCTAGCAGAAATCGAATGCCGGAATACAAATTCCTTAACTGATTGTTACCTAAAAAAGGCAATCAGAGAGATCATTCGAGAGAGGGAGAGAAGAAGACAAGTCTCTGAGTTGTCTGGTGTGTGGAATGAGACAAATGAGGCTCCTATTTATAGCATTTTCGCTGCCTGGAACTTTGGGACGGCCGTCTGGGTTGGGACGGCCGTCCCAAACGTGTTTTCTGCGTTGTGCCAATCTGGGACGGCCAGTCTGGGTTGGGACGGCCGTCCCAAATGCAGTTTTGTGCACGTTGGGACCCCCTGGGGTTTGGGGCGGCCGTCCCACATTCGGGACGCGCGTCCCAACTTCTTAATTTCAGTTGGGACGGCCGTCCCAACCCTGCGATCGTGGTCTCGACCCTTTTTGTCCAGTCTTTGTATTTTGGGACCCCGGGAAGCTTTCCTTGCCGTTTTCGGACATGGATTGGTGCCGATATATGTCCGTTGAAGCTTTATCTTCGTGTAGGAAGTCTTCTTGGCCTTCATTTGAAATGTTGGGCGAGCTTTATCTATGTATTGGAAGTCTCCTTTGTGTGGATGAGTGAACTCCGTCTTATTATGAGATGTCTTCTTTAGTCTTTATCGTGCATATGAGCGAACTCCATGTTTGTTGCAGGAGGTTTCCTCAGTTTTTGGGAAGCCGGATGAACTCCATCTTCGGGCGAAGTTCCTCTAGCTTTTATTTTGAGAGGCCGGGCAAAATTAGGGGTCTACAGGCAGGTCATCCCGGCGTACTTGGGGAAGTCTGGGATTTTAAATTTGGGAGGGAAGCGGATGTCCTTCATGAGGCACATGTCGGCCACCTCTTTGACGTCGAAGTTATGTCCTTCGACCGCCTTCAGCCTCTCCTCCAGGGCGGAGAGTTGTTGTTTGGATACTTCTGGGGTAAGGATGCGAACAGTCTTAACATCCTTATCGCCATAGAAGTGTTCTTCCTCCTCCTCCTCCTCATGAGGAGGGATATACTCAGCTTGGCCCTCGCCGCCCTTGCTCTGGCCTTGGCGTATGACCTCCATCAATTGGGCGACCTGCTCCCGGAGGGTGTCGACTTCCGCAGAAAGTTTTCGGTTCTGCTCCTCCAATTTTTCCATTGCTTTAGCTTTTTGTGCATGAGTACGAGTGGGGAGAGGACCAGCCACTTTCTAGAATGTCCGAAAAAGTTTTATTAATGCATGTTGAATGCTTAAACTACCATGAGTATGCTTATGTATGAGAGGTTTTATTTAAATGATGCTGAATGCGCTCTCATTTTTATTTTCTCTCTTGGTTTTTCTTTACTCATGATATGATGTAGTATGGATGAGTTTGACTTTGTCAAAAGTTGTTCATTTATTTTTGGTGTTTTGGTATTTTTATTTGATTTTTATTTTATAGCCTTTTATCTCTTCTGTCGGAACTGCGTGGCTACTTAGCTTATAAAGAACCTGAAACCAGGCTAGCTAAAAGGCAGACTGTCCGAGATAAAATATGGCTTTATGCGAAAGAATATTTATCGTCCCTTATATCTTCTGTCGGAACTGCGTGGCTACTTAGCTTACAAAGAACCTGAAGTCAGGCTAGCTAAAAGGCAGATTGTCCGAGATAAGGGTGTTTATTTGTAAAACATATTTTTTGTGATTTTATTCTGTTGTTTGTTTATTCTATGCAACATACAAATGCAACAAACATATGCACACACAATTCGACCATCCCCAAACAGGCGAGATTTTTGTTTTTATCACAAGGTAGGGTTTTCCTGCAGAAAAGTGCATTGGTTAGGGTAGGTTCTAACTGTTCTCACCAGGCTAAGGCCCCCAAGGTGCCCCCATTATAGGGTCCCCACTCTCCAGCCGTCCAACCATGCTCAGCACTAAGGCCAGAGTCGGTCTTGTTGCCAAAAGAGGAAGGTTATCACCTTGAGTGGTGGTTTTCGATCACACTGGTGGGCACAAGGCCCTAACTGCAGCGAACCGTACCTGCCACCCACTCCCTATGGTTATCTCACTTGCCCTCGGGTATAGAGGGAACTGTTGTGTGCAAGGGATTGTGTGCAGTTTATATTTCAAGCAATTTGCAAGTATAAACAATCAACGATTTATTAAAGCCAAACAATAAACATGTTATAAATACAAGTTAAGGGCAAAAGTGTTATTTTCTTGGTTTATTTATTGTTTAAGCTGGCCCATCACTAAATGGGATTAACTCTCTAAGGCTTCCCCAGTGGAGTCGCCATCTGTCGCCGCCTCCCCGAAAACGGGGGCGCGGTCAGAGCGACGCGATGTTTTTTTTTTCGACCCTCTTTTTATTTTCGCGTTTTTATGGGTGGTTACAACGTCCTTAGGTTGTCCGATAACCGGACTAACCTAGAGACGAGGTTTTCGAAAGGTGTCCTTGAGTTGTCCGATAACCGAGCTAACCCAAGGACTTTATTTATTTTGGGTTCTATGGAGTCGCCACCGATGTTTTTACCGGAAACATTGGAAAAGGGGTTTTAAAAGGCGTTGGTTTTCGAAAACCAACTTTGGTCATTAGAACCAGAGTTGGGTAAGGGAGTTGGTTACGTGCAAAGGGAGTATTAGTCCCTTTACGACGCCCCTTTCGGGTTCCCTATGATAGGCCGTCTTATTTTATTGATAAACTAGAAAAATACACTTTCGCCCTTTTTATTCTGCGGAATTTAATAGTATGACTACATGGCCCTAATATCTATTGCATAATTTAAGATAAAGACGGTAAAGGTGAAGGGAGAGAATTTGAACCTTCGAAGCACGCTTTTTATATTAATTCTCTAAAAATAGGGTGTTTTATGGCAGCCCTTCACTCTACGAGACGTCGGAAAACCTCTCGAACGCCGAAAATCACTCTTGAAAGCACTCAGAAGCTCCGGAAATGCGTCGGAGGGATTCTAGAGAGAAGTTTTTAGAGAGAAGGGAGAGCTATGCAGCTGTGGTGTGTGGAAATGAGGGGGGGAGAGCCCCTATTTATAGGTTTTCGCGCTGTCAGGTGGCGAGACCGCCAGTCTCGTCTGACAGGGTCGAGACCGCCTTCTCGACCTGTCAAAATGGCGAGAACGCCGTCTGGGTGAACGAGACCGCCGTCTCGTCCTTCGTAGGTGGCAAGACCGCCGTCTCGTTAAGCGAGACGGCGGTCTCACCTCCTACGTGAAGCGAGACGGCGGTCTGGGTTGTCCAGAAGGCGGTCTCGTCCCTTCGAAGCGAGAAAACTTATTTTTTGGTACAGAAACTCCCTCCTATCCTAGTATGGGGCCTAATAGTCTCTCCTAATGGCTTGATAGGCTTGTCCATCTTCAAATAGGAGGTCTTCTGGTCTTTATTTGGAAACCGGGCAAGATTTGGGGTCTACAGTGGTTCTTGTGGTAGATTGAGTGTGAGATTAAAGTTGTAATCTGTAAAACATTCAATCTAGTGGAACCCCACTGGAATTTGGCTAGAGCCTGGACGTAGCCCTGGGATTGGGTGAACCAATATAAATCTTGGTTGTATCTTTCTAAACTTTTCTCTCCTTTAATTCTATCACTGCATTTATTTTAGATTGCTTGCTGTGTGTGATTCAAGAACTGGTCTGAAATCTTAATCTTTGAAATAGATAATCTGTAATTTGCGAAAATCTTTCAAAGATCAATTCACCCCCCCCTCTTGATCTCAGCCTACATTTCTAACACATGGGTCTCCGAAGAAACACAGTCCTCCGAGCTCCTCTCGGGATATTGTAGTTTGGGTCCTCATGAGTTGTCTCATAGCTACTCTCAGCAAATAGGCTATGCAACCCCTGAGTCCTATCAACGGTATGCTCAGATAATCCCCACATCTGATGTGGACTGGGTCGGGTCGGAACCAAGGGCAAACCCAGGATAATTGGTTGGCGTCCCATTGTTCCAACTTGACCTTCCACTCTAAGGTCAGGCGTCGGTGGAGAGGGATCTTGGAGAAGCTTCTCAAAGGGTCGGGGAACATCCCTATGTGACTAAAGGCGTAGAAATGCATGATACCCCACACGAATAGTAGCGAAGAGCAACATCGGAGTGTTTTTCCTTGCTTCTGGCGACAAAATTCCACCGAGAGCAAGGTGTCGGCAAGAAGTGCAGGTAGGGGACTCTTCGAGTTCATGTCCCAGGAGAAGAAGGCATCCATGACGGCTTGGTCTACTGTGTCGATATGGAAGGGAAACAAAATTGTTCCAAATATGATTAAAGTCAGGATTTTGTTAAAAGCATCCCATTCTGCCCTTTCAGCCAAAGAGGACAGATGGTCTTCTAACATTGCGACTTTCCATCCCTGGATATTCCCTTTCTCTATCAGGGTAGTCTGCCAGAATGGCAATCAGATGATGGCGACGACTTGTGCTGTAGAAGTATATGCCCCGTGGCGAATATGGATCCCGACTTATTTGGGTCATTTTAGCATAATCTCATACTCCTCCAAATTAGGCACCATATCGAACTGCGGGAATTCAAAGCAGTGCAGACTAGAGTTCCATAAATGAACTAGAACCCTGATAAAAATGGGATTGACACAGATCTTCAACAGGTCGAGAATCTGTCCATAGGATTTTTCGAAGTCGGAGCGGACCTCTGGTGGCATTATCGTGCAAAGCCGTTCCAGCTTCTCAGTATGGTACCGAAGAATTTCCACTTTCTTCAATTGTATACTAGTCCCCTCCATTTTCTAAAAACCAAAATGCATGTTTTATGAACATGATGCTTCTTGTGGGTATGCATGCGAGTGTTTGTTTTTCCTATTTATCAAGTTTTATTTCTACATGATGTATGATAGTATTCGCGTGTTTATTTTCAGAAAAATAAACTACCTATATGGATGATTTATGAATTTTAATGTTTATGAACAAGGTCCCATTTATCTGATTTGATTCTTTATTTTGATTTTATTCCATTTTAGAGCCTTTTATCTCTTTTGTCGGACTACATGGCTACTTAGCTTACAAAGAACCTGAAGCCAGGCTAGCTAAAAGGCAGATTGTCCGAGATAAAATGGTTTATTATGAGAATAATATTATCGTCCCTTATCTCCTTTGTCGGACTGCGTGACTACTTAGGTTGCAAAGAACCTGAAACCAAGCTAGCTAAATGGCAGACTGTCCGAGATAAGAGTGTTTATTATAAAAGATTTTTTTTATTTGTTGTTTGGTTATGATATGCAATCAAATGCAACAAACAAATGCACATACAATTCACTCATCTGCGATCAAGCGAGAAGTTGTTTTAATCACGAGGTAGTGTTTTCCTGCAGAAAAGTGCATTGGCAAGGGTAGGTTCTAACTGTTCTCACCAAGGCTTAGGCCCCCAAGGTGCCCCCATTATAGGGTCCCCACTCTCCAGCCTTCCAACCATGCTTAGCACTAAGGCCATAGTCAGTCTTTGTGCCAAAAGAGGAAGGTTATCACCTTGAGTGGTGGTTTCTGATCATACCGGTGGGCACATGGCCCTCATTATGGCAAACCGTACCTGTCACCCACTCCCTATGGATTTCTCACTTGCCCCCGGGTATAGAGGGAACTGTTGTGTGCAAAGGTTTGTGTACAGTTTTTATTTCAAACAATTGCGTAAAATAAACAAACAATAGTTATTAAAGCCAAGCAATTAAAGCATGTTATAATACAAGGTAGGGTAAAAGCAAAATTTTTATGTTTATTTATTAAACTGGCCCATCACTAAATGGGATCAACTCTCTAGGCTTCCCTAGTGGAGTCGCCATCTGTCGTTGCCGTCAAAAGAGAGGCGGTCGGAGCGACGCGATGGTTCTGACTTTCCATTTTTTCACGTTTAATTATGGGTGAGGGGTTACAACGCCTTTAGGTTGTCCGATAACCGGGCTAAACCTAAGAACAAATTTGAAAGGGTTCTTGTGGAGTCGCCACCAATGTTTTTACCAGAAACATCGAAAAAGGGAAGAAAAAAAAGGTGTTGGTTTCTTAGAAAAACCAACTTCGGTGGTTAAAACCAGAGTTGGGTAAGGGAGTTAGTTACGTGTAAGGGAGGTATCAGTTCCCTTACGACGCCCCTTTCGGGTTCCCTATGATGAGCCAGTTATTTTATAAATCAACTTTTGAAATGACGATTTTACCCTTTTATTTGCGGAATTAAAATAATGACTACATGACCCTAGTAGCTATTACACAATTTAATATAAGTAAAAAAAAGATAATAAAAGAGAGGGAGAGAGTGAAGAAACCTCCGGAGCAAGCTTTGATTAATTTTCGTAAAAAATATGGTGCATTTTGGCAGCCCTTCGCTCTTACAATGTCGAATTCTCTCTTGAAAACAATATAAAAACTCTCTTAAACACTCAGAAACTCCGAAAATGCTTCGGAGGGACTCTAAAAGAAGACCTTTGCGAAATTCCAGAAGAAAAGGTGGAAGAGTTGTGTGAAATGAAGGGGGAGAGCGCTCCCTATTTATAGGGATTCACGCCTGTTAGGTCGAGACAGCCATCTCGCCTAGCAAGGTCGAGACGACGGTCTCGCCATTCGGGATGACATCTCAACTTTGACAAATGGCGAGAGGGCCGTCTCGCCAAACGGGAGGAGGGTCTCGCCAATGGCAAGTGGCAAGACGGCCGTCTCGACTTGCCATTGGTCGAGACGGCGATCCCGAAAAGCGAGATGGCGGTCTCGACCCCTGAATGTGGGAATCCTTATTTTGTGCAAAAAAAACCTTCCTACTCTAATATGGGGCCTAATAGTCTCTCCTAGTGGCTTTTTAGGCTTTGTCCATCTTCGAATAGGAGGTCTTCTTCTCTTTATTTTGAGGCAGGGCAAGATTTGGGGACTACATCGCTTTATCATTTATATATGCATTAATTAGGGCCATGTAGTTGTTATGTTTTAATTCCGCAAATAAAATGTCGTTGCCGTAAAAAAGAGGCGATCGGAGTGACGCGATGGTTCCGACTTTCCATTTTTCGCGCTTTTATGGGTGATGTTACAATGCCTTTAGGTTGTCCGATAACCGAGTTGAACCTAAGGGCGAGGTTTTCGAAAGGGTGTTCTTAGATCGTCCGATAACCAGGCTGACCTAAGAACAAATTTGAATGGGTTCTTATGGAGTCGCCACCGATGTTTTTACTAGAAACATCAAAAAAGGAGGAAAAGGGCGTTGGTTTTTGAAAACCAACTTTGGTCGTTAAAAGCAGAGTTGGGTAAGGGAGTTAGTTACGTGTAAGGGAGGTGTTAATTCCATTACGATGCCCCTTTCGGGTTCTCTATGATACGCCAATTATTTTTTAAATAAACTTTTGAAAAGACACTTTTACCCTTTTATTCGCGGAATTAAAATAATGATTACATGAACCTAATAGCTATTGCACAATTTAATATAAGTAAAAAGGCAGTAAAAGAGTGGGAGAGAGTGAAGAAACCTCCGGAGCAAGCTTTTGATTAATTATCTTGAAAAAATAAGGTGCGTTTTGGTAGCCCTTCACTCCTAAAACGTTGAAATCTCTCTCAAAAATGCTATAAAAAGCTCTCTTAAACACTTAGAAACTCCGGAAATGCTTCGGAGGGGCTCTAGGAGAAGAATTTCGAGAAAGTGTAGAAGGGAAAGTGGAAGAACTGTGTGAAATGAAGGGGGCAGCGCTCACTATTTATAGGGATTCGTGCCTTTCAGGTCAAGACGGTGGTCTCGACTGGCAAGGTCGAGACGACCGTCTCGCCATTTGGGACGGCAGTCTCGACTTTCATAAGTGACGAGACTGCTGTCTCGCCAAACGAGACGGCGGTATCGAATTTTCAAGTAACGAGAAGGTCTTCTCACCAAACGGGAGGGGGGTCTCGCCATTGGCAAGTGGCGAGATGACCGTCTCGCCAAACGAAACGGCCGTCTGGACTTGCATCAATGGTGAGACGGCGGTCCCGAAAAGCGAGATGGCGGTCTCGACTCCTGAAGATGAAAATCCTTATTTTTGTACAAAAAATCCTTCCTACTCTAATATGGGGCCTAATAGTCTCTCCTAGTGGCTTTTTAGGCTTCGTCCATCTTCGAATAAGAGGTCTTCTGCTCTTATTTTTAGGTCGGGCAAGATTTGGGGTCTACAGCTGCCCCCCTTTACCTTACTAGTCGTCTGTTGGCCTATCGTGCCAAGAAGATCGACTGGAGGGTAAAGGAGTTGACTCTCTTGCCCGGTTACCCTTCGAATGTTCCGTCTTGCGGCGATTGATCTTCTGGGGAAAAGTGTGTCGTGCGCCTCTAGGATGCTCCTTCTGATGGTAGCCGATCCCTTTGGTTGACACGTGGTAGAACCTCAGGATACTCCTTCTGACGGTAGCCGATCCTTCGGTTGATGGGTATAAACCCTCCATCAGGGTGGTAGTTGCAGTCTGCTGTGTGTCGAACTGGATGAGTATTAAACCCCCCATCAGACTGGTAGTTGCAGTCCGCTGTGCGTAAGACTGGATGAGTATAAACCCCCCATCAGGCTGGTAGTTCCAGTCCACTATGCATAGGACTGGATGAGTATAAACCCCCCATCAGGTTGGTAGTTGCAACTTACTGATCCAGCTTGCGTGCAGATCAGGCGCACCTTGTGCGCTGGTTGATGGGTATGAACCCCCCATCGGGCTGGTACAGTCCACTACGTAGGACTGGTGGTGGTGGCGGCTTACTGCTCAGTCGCTCATGCGTCGACTCCATGGGGAGTAATCTTTGTTTGAAGATTTTTGCTTGACTTTTTGTTGTAGTCATCCGGTATGCCGGGGATGCTTTTGGCTTTTCCTTTAGCCATCCAGCTTCTTGACTGTTGGGGATTGGATTTTTCCGACTGTCGTCCAGCTTGTTGATTGTTGGGGATTCTTTGTTTTGATCCTTTGGTAGTGGTCATCCGACTTTGCTGGTTGTCGGAGATTTTTGATGAGTGCCTCTTAGGTAGGCAGGAATCCTCTGGGGATTTGCTGATCTGGGTGACGCCTCTTGAGTAGGCGGATACCTATTGAAAATTTGTTCATTTTGATGGTGCCTCTGAGCAGGCAGATACTCCATTGAGTTTCTGGTAATGCCTCTGAGTAGGCAGATGCTTCATCGGAAGTGAAGACTTTTGGTTGCATTTGTTTTGCCTCTAACTAGGCTGATATTCCCTTATGGGGATGCTGGCTCTTACTTGTTAGGTCTTGCCTATGCGTAGGCAAATGACATTCTTAGGATGAACCTGAAGTTTTGCCTTTACAGTAGGCTCACTGGGATGATCTTTCTTTTTTATTGATCCACCTCTGGGGAATTGGTTGACTTCCCGGGGGTCAGATTTTGGTAGGGAATGGAGTCTCGACTCCTTAATTGATATCAGTGCGAGCTGGCTTTTGTAACGCTCTTATTCTGTTGGAGGAATGAAATTTTTGATTCCTTCTTTTTTGTTGATTTTTCCTTTTTCTGAGGTGACCCACTTACTGAGCAAGGATTTTCATTTGATTTTGCCTTTTTCCGCAATTTATCTCTTTTTTTTTCGCGATTTGAAATTTGGCTTTTTTGGAATAATGCGTAAGCCTTTTTACTTTTTAGTCTCTTTTATTACGCTGACTTTTTTCCTTCTTTTTGGGAGCTCCATTAGGGATGAAGTTTTCTTTCTTTGGTGATCCACCAGGGAATTAGTTGACTTCCTAGGGATCTGATTTTTCTTTTCTAGGATGGAGTCTTGACTCCTTGATTAATGTTGATGCGAGCTGACCTTGTGAAGCTCTTATTTTACTGGGGGATGGAGATTCCTGATTCTTCCTTTTTATAGATTTTTTGCTATGGTCCCTTAGGGGATTTTATTCGGTCTTCTTTGTCATGGCCTTTTTTGTCATCTGCTGGAGATGAAGGGTTTTCTTTTCTCTTCTTTTTTGTTGAGCCCTTGATGGTATAAAGATTGGACTCTTTTGGTTGTTGATGATGATGGGCTCTTGAAGCCTTTATTTTCCATTGGGAAATGTGGCAAAGATTTGGTTGAGTGTG
The DNA here is from genome assembly GCA_963425845.1 of Sphenostylis stenocarpa. Lineage (NCBI taxonomy): Eukaryota > Viridiplantae > Streptophyta > Magnoliopsida > Fabales > Fabaceae > Sphenostylis > Sphenostylis stenocarpa. The sequence continues at coordinate 31,916,397 of OY731401.1, read as the reverse complement.
CTCGATGACTCATGTTGTGGTGATGATGCTGAGTCGTGGGGTAATATTTATTTTGCCTTAGGAGTAGGCAAGGATCCTTTTGGGGATGACTAAGCCTTTCCGTTGGCTTTTTCTTTCTTTGATGGTTGTGCCTTCCTTTTATTGGGTGGAAGGGAAAATGTTGGAGCTTTGGCTTCTGGAAGCTCTTATTTCTTCTGAGTTATTTGATGACGACAATTCGCTCTTCTTTCTTGAGGGAGAGCAATGTTTGAAGACTTCCTTCGTGCCTTCTTTTCTGGGTAGAAGGATGGCGGTTGGAGCTTTAACTTCTGGAAGCTCTTATTTTGCTCTGAGGCTCTTAATTATTGGTGGCAACTTGCTCTTCGATCTTGAGGGAGAGCATTATTTGGAGACCTGTTTTTTGGTGCTTCCTGTTTTTCAATCACAAACATGGAGCTAGCCTCCTTATATGCATGAATGCTTTTCGTTTTTTGTTATTTATTTGAAGTAATTTTATTTCTTTCATTTTTTATCTTGACAAAGTCGTTTTGTGCGACTATTTGTGCGTGGATGCCCTAAATGCAATCTATTCTTTTTTTATTGATGCATCTGGGAAAGTGACTGGCATTCTCCTGCTGGACTTTTTATGATTATGATGAAGGGCCCCTCTCTTTTATTCTTTTTTTTTTTGGTTTAGCCTTATCTTTTGCCTAGACCGCCCTTTTGGGGTTTTCGGTCTAACGAGCTGCCTTAATTTTTGCCTAAGATATCTTAGCAGGCTTTCTCCTTTTTTATGAATGCCCTATCTTTTTCCTAGATCACCCTTTGCGGGTTTTCGATCTTGCGGACTACCTTAACTTTTGCCTAAGAATCTCCTAGCAGACATTATTCTTTTTATTTTCATTTTTTTTAGTGATAGGACCCTATGCATGTATGGAATGTTCGTGATATGTATCCTATAATACTATTAATTTTTCAAAAGGATTAACCAATGTGCTTTTACTTCTGATGAGCTTCTGACGTTATGTGCTTTGATCGACACGATAGGCTGTACTGATTTTGCCATCCTGGATTTGCCATGACTGAAGAATGAATGTGTTGATTGTAGAGCGACTTGCCATGTCAGTGCGCCCCTCCCTTTTCTTGGGGGTGTCAATCCTCCTGTTGATTACTATCTCCACATTTCCCTACTAATTACTAGAATGCCGTAGTAGTAAGGGTCAAGAGAAAAGAAGGAAGAAGATATTTAATTCAAAGGCTTGTGTTTTAGAATTGTTTTATTTTTGATAAAAATGGTTTTTGTAAGCACGGCTAGCCAAGGTTGGTTAGAGTGTTTAGGCTAGTTTAGACAAACGTTTTGTTTATGGAATAGCGTCTATGACGCTCGTTGTGACTGATTGACTTCCCTAGTCCGCCCTTTGGGTTTTCAGTCTAGTATGTTGTGTTTTGTTTTGTCCTAACTTTTGTCTAGGTTTCTTTTTTCTTGCTTTGGGAAACCTAGCGGACTTTATTTTGTAACCCTAATTTTTGCCTAGGCTAATGTAGACCCCAAATCTTGCCCAACCTCAAAATAAGATCGGAAGACCTCCTATTCGAAGATGGAATAAGCCTAAGAAGCCACTAGGAGAGACTATTAGGCCCCATACTAGGATAGGAAGGGTTTTTTGTAAAAAAATAAGGATTTTCGCCTTCAGAGGTCGAGACCGCCGTCTCGCTTTTCGGGACCGCCGTCTCGCCATTGCTGCAAGTTGAGACCGCCATCTCGTTTGGCGAGACGGCCGTCTCGCCACTTGCAGATGGAGAGACCCCCCCTCCTATTTGGCGAGAAGGCCTTCTCGTTTCTGGAAAAGTCGATACCACCGTCTCGCCAAAAAAGACGGCAGTCTCACCACTTTTGCAAGTCGAGACCGCCGTCCCGAATGGTGAGACGGCCGTCTCGACCTGATAGGCGCGCATCCCTATAAATAGTGAGTGCTCCTCCCTCCATTTCACACAGTTCTTCCACTTTCCCTTCTACAACTTCTTCAAATTCTCTTCCTAGAGCCCTTTCGAAGCATTTCCGGAGTTTCTGAGAGTTTTTATAGCGTTTTGAGAGAGTTTTCGGCGTTGTAAAGAGCGAAGGGCTGCCAAAACGCACCCTAATTTTTCAGAGAATTAATTAAAAAGCTTGCTTCGGAGGTTTCTTCATTCTCTTCCTCTCTTTTACTATCTTTATTTTTACGATTAAATTTCATAATAGACATTAGGGCCATGTAGTCGTTACTTTAATTCCGTAAATAAAAGGGTAAAAGCGTCTTTTCAAAAGTTTATTTATAAAATAGTTGGCCTATCATAGGGAACCGAAAAGGGGCGTTGTAAGGGAACTAACACTTCCCTTACACGTAACTAACTCCCTTACCTAACTCTGGTTTTAACGACCAAAGTTGGTTTTCAAAAACCAACACCTTTTTATCCTTTTTCCGATGTTTCTGGTAAAAACATTGGTGGTGACTCCATAAGAACCCCTTCAAATTAGTTCTTGGGTTAGCCCGGTTATCGGACAATCCAAGAACACCTTTTCGAAAACCTCGCCTCTAGGTTCAGCCCGGTTATCGGACAACCTAAAAGCGTTGTAACATCACCCATAAAAACGCAAAAATTGGAAAAGTCATAACCATCGCGTCGCTCCGACTGCCTCTTTTTGACGGCGGCGACAGATGGCGACTCCACTGGGGAAGCTAAGAGAGTTGATCTCATTTAGTGATGGGCCAGCTTAATAAATTGCAGACCCCAAATCTTGCCCGACCTCACAATAAAGATCAGAAGACCTCCTTTCCGAAGATGGACGAAGCCTAAGAAGCCACTAGGAGAGACTATTAGGCCCCATACTAGGATAGGAGGGATTTTTGGCACAAAAATAAGGATTTTCGCCTTTTAGGGTCGAGACCGCCGTCTCAAATTCGAGACCGCCGTCTCGCCTAGCGCAAGTGGCGAGACCGCCGTCTCGCCATTGAAGCAAGGCGAGACGACCGTCTGGAATGTCGAGACGACCGTCTCGACCTGACAGGCGCGAATCCCTATAAATAGGGCCTCCATCCCCCCCATTTCTCACAGCTTTCTCACTCTCTCTCTAGTCACATCAATATTTTCTCTCTCTAGAATCCCTCTGACGCATTTCCGGAGCTTCTGAGTGTCTTTAGAGTGTTTTTAGAGCGTTTCGAGAGGTTTCCGACGCCGTGTAGAGTGAAGGGATGCCACAAAGCACCCTATTTTTAAAGAATTGATAGAAAGCTTGCTTCGGAGGTCTCTACTCTCTTTCTCTACCTTTTACAGCTTTATTTAAATTATGCAATAGACATTAGGGCCATGTAGTCGTAATCTTCAAATTCTGCAAAAATAAAAGGGCAAAAGCGTATTTTTTCGGTTTATTTTTCAACAAAATAGTTGGCCTATCATAGGGAACCCGAAAGGGGCATCGTAAAGGAACTCACACTTCCTTTACGCGTAACTAACTCCCTTACCCAACTCTGGTTCTAACGACCAAAGTTGGTTTTTTCGAAAACCAATGCCTTTTAAACTCCTTTTCCGATGTTTACGGTAAAAACATCGGTGGCGACTCCAGAGAACCCTCAAAAACTAGCTCTTGGATTAGCCCGGTTATCGGACAATCCAAGAGCACCCTTTCGAAAACCTTGCCCTCAGGTTCAGCCCGGTTATCGGACAACCTAAAGGCGTTGTAACCACCAATAAAAAGCGCAAAAATCAAGGAGGTCGAAACCATCGCGTCGCTCTGACTGCCTCGTTTTGACGGCGGCGACAGATGGCGACTCCACTGGGGAAGGCTAGAGAGTTGATCCCATTTAGTGATGGGTCGGCTTAAAAATAAATAAACCAAGAAAATAACGCTTTTGCCCTGCATTGTATTATAACATGATTTATTGTTTGGCTTTAATAACTGTTGTTTGTTTACACTTACGCAATTGTATGAAATAAAAACTGTACACAAACCCTTGCACACAACAGTTCCCTCTATACCTGGGGGCAAGTGAGAAAACAATAGGGAGTGGGTGGCAGGTACGATTCGCTGTAGTGATGGCCTTGTGCCCACCGGTGTGATCGGAAACCACCACTCAAGGTGATAACCTTCCTCTTTTGGCATAAAGACTGACTATGGCCTTAGTGCTAAGCATGGTCGGAAGGCTGGAGAGTGGGGACCCTATAATGGGGGCACCTTGGGGGCCTTAGCCTTGGTGAGAACAGTTAGAACCTACCTTCGTCAAATCACTTTTCTGCAGGAAAACCCTACCTCGTGATAAAAACGAATTCTCGCCTGTTCGTGGATGATCGAATTGTGTGTGCATATGTTTGTTGCATTTGTATGTTGCATAACATAACCAAACAACATAAGAAAAAACACAAAAAATATTTTCGCAATAAACGCCCTTATCTCAGACAGTCTGCCTTTTAGCTAGCCTGGTTTCAGGTTCTTTGTAAGCTAAGTAGTCACGCAGTTCCGACAGAAGAGATAAGGGACGCTAAATATTTTTTTCGCATAAAGCCATATTGTTATCTCGGATAGTCTGTCTTTTAGCTAGCCTGGTTTCAGGTTCTTTGTAAGCTAAGTAGCCACGGAGTTCCAACAGAAGAGATAAAAGACTATAAAATAAAAATAAAAATCCAATAAAATTTTCTTTCCTTTTCTCGATTTTAAAACAATAAATGGGACCTGATTCATAAACATCCCAAATCATTCATATAGGTAGTTTATTTTTTCGAAAAAAATAAATATCATACAAAACATGATAAACAAAAATAAACACTCACATTCATTCAAATAAGCATCATTTTCATAAAACATGCATTTTGGTTTTAGAAAATGGAGGGGACTAGTAGAAAATTGAAGAAGGTGGATATTCTCCGATATCATACTGAGAAGTTGGAACGACTTTGCGCGGTAATGCCACTAGAGGTCCGCGCCGACTTTGAAAAATCCTATGGACGGATTCTCGACCTGTTAAAGATATGTGTCGATCAAGTGTTCCTCAAGGTATTAATTCATTTTTGGAACTCCAGTCTGCGATGCTTTGAATTTCCGCAGTTCAATATGGTGCCTACCTTGGAGGAGTATGAGATTATGTTAAAATGGCCCAAATCAGCTGGGGTCCATATCCGCCACGGGGCATATACTCCTGCAGCACAAGTCGCTGCCATCATTCAACTACCATTCCGACAGACTACCCTGATAGGAAAAGGGAACATCCAGGGTTGGAAAGTCTCGATGTTAGAAGACCACTTGTCTGACTTGGTAGAAAGGACAGAGTGGGTCGCCTTCAACAAAACCCTGGCTTTAATCATTTTTGGAACGATCTTGTTTCCCTTCCACCTCAACACAGTGGATCAAGCCGTCATGGACGCCTTCTTCGCCTGGGACGTGAACTCGAAGAGTCCCTTGCCTGCCATTCTTGCCGACACCCTGCTCTCGGTGGAATTTTGCCACCAGAAGCAAGGAAAAACACTTCGCTGCTGCTCTTCACTGCTATTCGTGTGGAGCGCTACGCACCTGTACGCCTCCAGTCACATGGGGATATTCCCCGATCCTTTAAGGAGCTTCTCCAAAATCCCTCTCCAACGATGCCTAACTTCAGAATGGAGGGACGAGTTGGAACAAAAGGACGCCAACAGTTTATCCTGGGTCTGCCCTTGGTTCCGACCTGGCCCAATTCTCATCAAATGTGGAGACTATCCAAATGTACCCTTGATAGGACTCAGGGGTTGCATAGCCTACTCACCTAGAGTAGCTATGAGACAGCTCATGAGGACTCAAACTACCATCTCTCGAGGGGAACTCGGAGGACTGTGTTTCTTCGGAGACACATGCACAATCACCAACTCACTAGCTGTGAGAAGAGCATGGGAGAGACCAGTCTATATGGGAGATAGAGAGCTAGGAAAAGCTCAAGTGACTGTCTCCAGTGACTACGAGGTGTGGAGACAAAGAAGAGGGATGTCTCAACCATCCACCATACTCATTACAAGCGCCAATAGTGAAGAGCTGCAGGCTCAAGTCGATGCCTTGACCCAGAGGATAGAAATCATGGGAGCCCAGATGAGGGCCCTTGAAGAAAGAGAGCAAGAATCTATCCTCACCATAGACGGTCTGCAAAGGCAATGCAAGAAAAAGGATCATGAAATAGAGTGCCTCAAGGATCAGTGTGCTGACTCAAACGAGCAAGCTATCCAGCATCCAAAAATGCCAGAACCAGCTCGGATAGTCAAATTCAAGAGATAACCGCCAAGTCTGCACACCTTGAGGCCAAATCAGCAAAACAGGCTCAGACGATCAAGGAGTTATTGCAAGAACTCACCAAGACTCGGTCAGACATATGCCAAGAGCGAGGGGTCAACCGGAGACTCAACAAAAGTCTCGCTGAGCTACGCTGCAAAGAAAGAGACGGTCTAGCTCAGTACGGCCAAGTACTACAAGAGAAAGACCGAGCCATCGCAAAACTCGATGAACTGCAAGTCTTCGTCGTCCATCAAGAGGCGAAGATTAAAGAGGCTCAAAAGTATAGTGAAGACATGAGCCAGGCGGTCCAAAAGCAAAGCGAAGCACTTGCTCGTCACGTCCGGGAAGCCGAAAGAGAACTACATAGGGATCAAGACCCGCCTGTGGGTTTCTTTAGGCTTTTCTGTTTTTGCCAAAAGTTGCTTCGTAGTATGGAGTAGGGGAATGTACACCTTCTAAATGGATAAATGAAATTCTTCTTTATTCCACAATTGTCTACTTGCATGCATGACATTCATTTGCATATTTAATTTCCCCTCCTTCACTTTTAATAAATAAGATAATAAAAAGGAAGGATTAACTGACACGTCTTCCAAATCAGAAGAATGGAGAGAAGGTCACTCCTAATAAAGCTTACCCCAACGGTCGACTCACCACAAGAGGATAATAAGCCTCGACCGTTGGTCCTCAAGAATAAGGAAGAGGGGGCAAGGACACCAGTGCGACTATTTATGCCACGTCCTTTCCCCTATGAATCAAATAAAGTTGTACCCTGGAGATATGGAGAATCTTCACCAATAAAAGAAGAAATAACAAATATAGCCGGCATTGGGGGCATGACTAGAAGTGGAAGAGTCCACTCCCCCAAGGACTCACAAGAAGAGGTCCTCAAAAATAAAGAAAAAAATAAAAAGACCGAAGAAGAAAAAGAAAATAAAGAATCCAAGGAGGAGACAGATGAATTACTCCAGTTTATAAGGCAAAGCGAGTATTCCATTATAGACCAGCTCAGTCGCACACCTGCAAAGATTACATTGTTATCTTTGATAATGAGCTCGGAACCGCATAGAAACGCCCTGCTGAAGGTCTTGAGCGAGGCGCACGTACCTCATACCATATCCCAAGAAAAAGTTGAGAGGATCGTCGGTCATATCACGGCAAGCGATCACCTCACCTTCACAGTGGAAGAACTCCCCCTTGAGGGGTCAAACCACAACAAGCCCTTGCATATCTCAGTCAAATGCAAGGAGTACCTCATCGCCAAAGTTCTTATGGATAACGGGTCATCCTTGAACGTGATGCCCAAGTGCACACTCGACAAGTTGACTATCCAAGGAACCCGTCTACGCCCAAGCAACACCATCGTTCGAGCCTTCGACGGATCAAAACGAGAAGTAGTGGGAGAAGTTAATTTGCCAATCCAAGTTGGACCCACTATCTTCAACGTCGATTTCCATGTAATGGATATTACTCCAGCATATAGTTGTCTCCTCGACAGGCCTTGGATTCATGACGCTAAGGCAGTACCTTCAACGCTCCACCAGAAAGTCAAGTTCATAGTGGATGACAAATTGGTCACGGTCCAAGCAGAAGACGACATCTTGATCAGTGGACCGTCCACCCAACCCTACGTGGATGCGGCTGAAGAGGCCCTTGAAACATCCTTTCAAGCGCTCAAAATTTCCAGTATAGAGCGACTTCCCAAAAACACAAAGGTAGCTCGCATGATGTTGAAGCATGGCTACCATCCTGGCCAAGGGCTAGGGGCAGATTCCCAAGGCATGAGGGAACCTCCAGAATTCAAAGACAATCCTTTCAAGTATGGCCTAGGATATAACCCTACTAAGGGCCGAGCAGAAAAAGGAAAAGGGAAGTCCCCCATCCGCACACTCAAGCAGATTTTCCAAAGTGGAGGGGTACAAGCGTCAAGAGCTACCCTAGTCATTAGGAGAACTTTTTCTTCATTTAAGGGATGTAAACCCCATGATTGTTAGAGATTATCCCCTGGGGCTAGCCCGACCCCCGGGCATTTTAGGGCACATATTCCCTTATTAATTAATAATGAATACTTCTTACAATTTGCTTCTCTTCTTTTTATTTTCGACTAGACCACATAAATAACCCTGTCTAAGTAAACGAAAAAAGAAGAAGAATAAAAAGTGCTTCCAAATAATCAACATTCGCCATTGCCATTACAGTCAAGACTAGTTGATTAGAAGCACAAAAAAAATAAGACTTTACCTCACCCATAAAGAAAGTCATGCTTCGCCAATATTGTGAATAAAAAATAAAGATAAAAAAGAAAAGCCCATAGAAGCCAAAGTCCAAAAAGAAAAAGGGCAGAATACCCGGTAGGGAACCCACAAAGGGGGCTACGCAAAAGATAGGGTCAACCCGGTAGGACACCCGAACAAAAATAAAGGGTAGCCTAGGCAAAAGTTAGGGTTACAAAATAAGGTCCGCTAGGATTCCCTAAACATACCAAAAGAAGGAACCTAGACAAAAGTTAGGGCCAAAACACAATATCCTGGTTCGAAAACCCGAAGGGCGATCTAGGGAAGTCAACTAGCCATTAAAAGCAATGGGAACAAGACCAAAAGGTGCAAATAAAAAAAAAAGGGAAAAGGGGAAAACGTTTGCTTAGACGAAGCCTAAACACCTAAGCCTAACCCTAAGCCAGCCATGCTTACAAAAACCACTTTCTAAATAAAAATCAACCTTCTAAAACACAAGCCATTGATTTTTACCTCTTTACTTCTTTTCTCTTGACCCTCACAACAATATTCTAATAATTAATTTGGGAATATGGAGGCGTATAGTCAACAAGAGGATTGAAACCCCTAGAGTGGAGAAAAAGAAACACTACAAGGCAAAGAGTGCTCTACAAAAAAGAAAAGAAGAAAGAAATTATCCTTCGGTCACAAGAAGTCCGGCATGGTACAGCCAAGAGTAAACACGACAAATCAGAGGGCATTCGGCGCAACGAGACACATCGGTTAAGTCCTTCTGAAAAACTAACTAACATAGGCATTATAGGACATCAAACATAAAAACATTGCATGCATAAAATGTTTTTGAACCAGGTCCTATTTTCTTATTCAAAAATAATATATATATATATATATATATATATATATATATATATATATATATATATATAAATAACCGAAAATTCGAGACGGTTGTCCGGGATTTCCGGACCACCGTCTCGGTCCCCCAGCAGATCAAGACCACCGTCTCGACCTACAAGACGGCCGTCTCGACTTAGGTAAAATCGAGACGGCCGTCTCGTTTGGACCCAAAGTCGAGACCGCCGTCTTGACTTCCCAGACAGCGGTCTCGACCCGGATTTTTCCCCTATATATAGGGGCGCGATGGGGGGGGGTTTCCTCACAACTCTTTGCACTCCAGAACCCTCCAACTCTCAGATCTACCACTTCCAAGCACTTTCTGCCCAATATGTTCCATGGAAACCCCTCCAGGAAGAGAAGAGGCACTGTCGGTGCCAGCAGTTCTTCGGTACCAGCCCCTCAAGACCCCACTCAGCTGTCGCCGCAGCACCAGCTCGCCTCGAGCACATCCGGGGTTACTCATGGCACCCCATGTTCAGACTGGACTTCGGCATCCTCGCCGAGTTCAGATGGGAGGATGATGTCCGCACCCACATAGACATCATTGGGTGGGGGTTCCTGCTGCAGTCTCCACCTACCCACGTGTACCCCCAAGCGGTACTGGAGTTCTTGGCCTCCATCTCCTACGCCGAGGCTCCCTCCATGGTCCCAGGCCTGCCACCCACCAAGATGGTGAGCTACTTCATGGGTGGGTAATACCGGACCACCACCCTCGACGAATTCAATGTGAGCATTGGATTCGTTCGACCCGAGGACGTGCTCACTCGGGAATACCGGGAGGCCATCTGTAGTCGTCCCGCCAACCTCACCGCCGCCGAGATGTGGCAGGAGCTCACCAGGGCGCCTACGCTACCCACGCTGATGAAGGGATCTGCGCTCCCTCCAGCCCTCCGCATTTGCCACAAGCTACTGGCCGGGACTGTCCATGGGAGGAAGGAGAGTCAGGGTAAGGTAATCCTCCCAGACCTCTTTGTACTTTATTGTATGAGCCAGAGGCGACGCTGCAACCCTGGCTACTTTTTCCTGAGGGCCCTTAAGGACTTCGGGAGCAGACCAGTGGGAGCCGTCCTCATGGCTCCTCTTATCACTCCCCTGGCATAAAAATGGGGATGCGCTGGCCGAGAAGAACTGGCCCCCAGCCTTCGATCCGAGTCCATCAACGGATCGATCCTGGTCAGCATGGGGATGCTGATGCGCCGAGGGACCCAGTTGGTCCTTCATCCCTCCCTGGACTTCACGCTGGATCTCCAGGACATTGTGGTGATGCATGATCTCCCCACGCCTCCCGACTTCCAGCAGCCACATCAGCACCAACAACCCCCACAGTACACTGATGACTTTGCTGGCCTGAACCGCAACATCAACGATCTCCGCCAGCAATTCGATCAGATGTCGATGCGGCAAGAGCAGATGTCCCTAAGGCAGGAAGCCTTCGACACCCGGCTGGAGACGATGTACCAATATCAGCAGGGGATGCGGCAAGACTGGACAACCTTCCAGCAAGAATACCATGATGAAGCTCGGGAACAAGCAGAATTCCGGGAACATTATTTTAATTCCGTCTCAAATTCGAGACTGCCGTCTCGCCTAGCGCAAGTGGCGAGACCGCCGTCCACCTTTCGCAGGTGGCGAGACCGCCGTCTCGCCATTCCTGCAAGACGAGACGACCATCTTGAATGTCGAGACGGCCGTCTTGACCTGACAGGCACGAATCCCTATAAATAGGTCCTTCATTCCCCCCATTTCTCACAACTTTCTCACTCTCTCTCTAGTCACATTAATATTTTCTCTCTCTAGAATCCCTCCGACGCATTTCCGGAGCTTCTAAGTGTCTTTAGAGTGTTTTTAGAGCGTTTCGAGAGGTTTCCAATGCCGTGTAGAGTGAAGGGCTGCCGCAAAGCAACCTATTTTAAAAGAATTAATAGAAAGCTTGCTTCGGAGGTCTCTACTCTCTTTCTCTACCTTTTACAGCTTTATTTAAATTATGCAATAGACATTAGGGCCATGTAGTCGTAATCTTTAAATTCTGCAAAAATAAAAGGGCAAAAGCATATTTTTCCAGTTTATTTATCAACAAAATAGCTGGCCTATCATAGGGAACCCGAAGGGGGCATCGTAAAGGAACGCACACTTCCTTTACGCGTAACTAACTCCCTTACCCAACTCTGGTTCTAACGAACAAAGTTGGTTTTTTCGAAAACCAACGCCTTTTAAACTCCTTTTCCGATGTTTCCGGTAAAAACATCGGTGGCGACTCCAGAGAACCCACAAAAACTAGCTCTTGGATTAGCCTGGTTATCGGACAATCCAAGAGCACCCTTTCAGAAACCTCGCCCTCAGGTTCAGCCGGGTTATCGGACAACCTAGAGGCATTGTAACCACCAATAAAAAACACGAAAATCAAGGAGGTCAAAACCATCGCGTCGCTCCGACCGCCAAATCACTTTTCTGCAGGAAAACCCTACCTCGTGATTAAAACGACTTCTCACCTGTTCGTGGATGATCGAATTGTGTGTGCATATGTTTGTTGCATTTGTCTGTTGCATAGCATAACCAAACAACAGAAAATCACAAAAAATATTTTTACAATAAACACCCTTATCTCGAACAGTATGCCTTTTAGCTAGCCTGGTTTCAGGTTCTTTGTAAGCTAAGTAGCCACGCAGTTCCGACAGAAGAGATAAGGGACGCTAAATATTTTTAGCATAAAGCCATTTTTTTATCTCGGACAGTCTGCCTTTTAGCTAGCCTAGTTTCAGGTTCTTTGTAAGCTAAGTAGCCACACAGTCCGACAGAAGAGATAAAAGGCTATAAAAAATAAATAATAATAATAAAAAAAAATCGTTTCCAAAACAATATATGGGACCTGGTTCGTAAACATTACAAATCATTCATATAGGTAGTTTATTTTTCAAAAAAATAAAATATATATATATATATATATATATATATATATATATATATATACGCAAATATCATACAAAACATGATAAACAAAAATAAACACTCACATTCATTCAAATAAGCATCATTTTCATAAAACATACATTTTGGTTTTAGAAAATGGAGGGGACTAGTAGAAATTGAAGAAGGTGGATATTCCCCGATACCATACTGAGAAGTTGGAACGGCTTTGCGCGGTAATGCCACCAGAGGTCCACGCCGACTTTGAGAAATCCTATGGATGGATTCTCGACCTATTGAAGATCTGTGTCGATCAAGTGTTTCTCAGGGTATTAATTCATTTTTGGAACTCCAGTTTGCGTTGCTTTGAACTTCCGCAGTTCGATATGGTGCCTACTTTGGAGGAGTACGAAATTATGCTAAAATGGCCCAAATCAGTTGGGGTCCATATCCGCCACGGTGCATATACTCCTGCAGCACAGGTCGCTTCCATCATCCAGCTGCCTTTTCAGCAGGCTACCCTGATAGGAAAAGGGAACATCCAGGGTTGGAAAGTCTCAATGTTAGAAGACCACCTGTCCGACTTGGTTGAAAGGACAGAATGGGTCGCTTTTAACAAAACCCTGCCTTAATCATATTTGGAACGATGTTGTTTCCCTTCCACCTCGACACAGTGGATCAAGCCGTCATGGACGCCTTCTTCGCCCAGGACATAAACTCGAAGAGTCCCTTGCCTGTCATTCTTGCCGACACCTTGCTCTCGGTAGAATTCTGCCACCAGAAGCAAGGAAAAACACTTCGCTGCTGCTCTTCACTACTATTTGTGTGGGGCATTATACATTTTTACGCCTCCAGTCACATGGGGATGTTCTCCGATCCTTTGAGAAGCTTCTCCAAAATCCCTCTCCAACGGCGTTTAACTTCAGAATGGAGGGATGAGTTGGAACAAAAGGACGCCGACAATTTATCCTGGGTCTGCCCATGGTTCCAACCTGGCCCAGTTCTCATCAGATGTGGAGACTATCCGAATGTACCCTTAATAGGACTCAGGGGTTGCATAGCCTACTCACCTAGAGTAGCTATGAGACAACTCATGAGAACCCAAACTACAATCTCTCAAGGGGAACTTGGAGGACTGTGTTTCTTCGGAGACCCATGCGCAATCGCCAACTCACTAGCCGTGAGAAAAGCATGGGAGAAACTAGTCTTTATGGGAGATAGAGAGCTAGGAAAAGCTCGAGTGGCTGTCTCCCCTGACTATGAGGTGTGGAGAAAAAGAAGAGGGATGTCTCGACCATCCACCTCACTCGTTACAAGCGCCAATAGTGAAGAGCTGCAGGCTCATGGGAGCCCAGATGATGGCCCTTGAAGAAAGAGAGCAAGAATTTATCCTCACCATAGATGGTCTGCAAAGGCAATGCAAGAAAAGGGATCATGAAATAGAGCGCCTCAAGGACCAATGCGCTGACTCCAATGAGCAAGCTATCCGAGCATCCAAAGTCGCTAGAACCAGCTCGGATGGCCAACTTCAAGAAATGACCGCCATGTCAGCATGCCTTGAGGCCGAATCAGAAAAACAGGCTCAGACGATCAAGGAATTATTGCAAGAACTCACCAAGACTCGGTCAAAAATACGCCAAGAGCGAGAGGCCAATAGGAGACTCAACAAAAGTCTCATTGAGCTACACTGCAAAGAAAGAGACGGGCTAGCTCAGTACGACCAAGTACTACAAGAGAAGGACCGAGCTCTTGCAAAACTCGATGAACTGCAAGCCTTGGTCCTCCATCAAGAGGCGAAGATCAAAGAGGCTCAGAAGTACAATGAAGATATGAGCCAAGCGGTCCAGAAGCAAAGCGAAGCACTTGCTCGTCACGTCCGGGAAGCTGAAAGGGAATTACATAGAGATCAAGACCCGCCTGCGGGTTTCTTTACGCTTTTCCGTTTTTGCCAAAAGTTGCTTCGTAGTATGGAGTAGGGGAATGTACACCTTCTAAAAGATAAATGAAATTTTTCTTTATCCAACAATTGTATACTTGCATGCATATCATTCATCTGCATATTTAATTTTCCCTCCTTCACTCTTAATAAATAAGATAATAAAAAGGAAGGATTAACTGACACGTCTTCCAAATCAGAAGAATGGAGAGAAAGCCACTCCTAATCAAGTTTTCCCCAACGGTTGACTCGCCACAAGAGATAAATAAGCCTCGACCGTTGGTCCTCAAAAATAAAGAAGAGGGGGCAAGGACGCCAGTGCGACTATTTATGCCACGTCCTTTCCCCTACGAATCAAATAAAGTTGTACCGTGGAGATATGGAGAATCTTCACCAATAAAAGAGGACATCACGAACGTAGCCGGCATCGAGGGCATGACTAGAAGTGGAAGAGTCTACTCCCCCAAGGACTCATAAGAAGATGTCCTCAGAAATAAAGGAAAAAATAAAAAGACCGAAGAAGAAAAAGAAAATAAAGAATCCAAGGAGGAGACAAAGGAATTACTCCAGTTCATAAGGCAAAGCGAGTATTCCATTATAGACCAGCTCAATCGTACACCTGCAAAGATAACGTTGTTATCTCTAATGATGAGCTCGGAACCGCACAAAAATGCCCTGCTGAAGGTCTTGAGCGAAGCGCATGTACCTCACACCATATCCCAAGAAAAGGTTGAGAGGATCATCGGTCACATCATGGCAAGCGATCACCTCACCTTCACAGAGGAAGAACTCCCCCTCGAGGGATCAAACCATAACAAGCCCTTGCACATCTCAATCAAGTGCAAGGAATACCTCATCGCTAAAGTTCTTGTGGATAACGGGGCATCCTTAAACGTGATGCCCAAGTGCACACTAAACAAGTTGACTATCCAAGGAACCCGTCTGTGCCCAAGCAACACTATCGTTCGAGCCTTCGACGGATCCGAACGAGAAGTAGTGGGAGAAGTGAATTTGCCAATCCAAGTTGGACCCACTATTTTCAACGTCGATTTCCATGTAATGGATATTACTCCAGCATACAGTTGTCTCCTCGGTAGGCCTTGGATCCATGACACTAAGGCAGTACCTTCAACGCTCCACCAGAAAGTCAAGTTCATAGTGGATGACAAATTGGTCACGGTCCAAGCAGAAGATGATATCCTGATCAGTGGACGTCCACCCAACCTTATGTCAATGCGACGGAAGAGGCCCTTGAAACATCTTTTCAAGCACTCGAAATTGCAAACGTAGAAAGACTTCCCAAAAACACGAAGGTAGCCAGCATGATGATGAAGCATGGTTACCATCCTGGCCAAGGATTGGGGGCAGATTCCCTTGTTAATTAATAAAGAATACTTCTTACTATCTGCTTCTCTTCTTTCTATTTCTGACTAAACCACATAATAACCCTGTCTAAGTAAACGAGAAAAGAGGAAGAATAAAAAGCGCATCCAAATAATCAACATTCACCATTGCCATTACAGTCAAGCTAGTTGATTAGAAGCACCAAAAAAGGCTTTACCTCACCATAAAGAAAGTCATGCTTCACCAATATTGAACAAAAATAAATACAAAAAAAAGCCCATAGAAGCCAAAGGCCAAAGAAAAGGGAAAAATACCCGGTAGGAAACCCACTAAGGGGGCTACGCAAAAGATAGGGTCGACCTGGTAGGATACCCGAACAAAAATAAAGGGTAGCCTAGGCAAAAGTTAGGGTTACAAAATAAGGTCCACTAGGATTCCCCAAAAATACAAAAAGAAGGAACCTAGACAAAAGTTAGGGCCAAAACACAATATCCTAGTTCGAAAACTCGAAGGGCAATCTAGGGAAGTCAACTAGCCATAAAAAGCAATGGAAATAAAACTAAGGCGCAAGTACAAAAAAAAGGGGAAAAACGTTTTCTTAGACGAAACCTAAACACCTAAATCTAACCCTAGCCAACCATGCTTACAAAAATCACTTTCTAAATGAAAATCAACCTTCTAAAACACAAGCCATTGAGTTTGCCTCTTTACTTCTTTTCTCTTGACCTTCACAACAATATTCTAATAACTAATTTGGGAATATGGAGGCGCATAGTCAACAAGAGGATTGAAACCCCTAGAGTGGAGAAAAAGGGACACTACATGACAAAAAGTGCTCTACAGAAAAAAGAGAAAGAAAAAAGGAAAAACAAGTTATCCTTCGGTCACAAGAAGTCCGCCATGGTACAGCCAAGTGTAAGCACGACAGATCAGGAGGCTCTCGACGCGACGAGACACGTCAGTTAAATCCTTCTGAAAAATTAATTGAAATAGGCATTATAGGACATCAAACATAAAAACATTGCATGCATAAAATGTTTTTGAACCAGGTCCTATTTTCTTTCTAAAAAAAAACACTCCAAAATCCGAGACGGCCGTCCGGAATTCCCGGACTGCCGTCTCGGTCTCCGACAAATCGAGACCGCCGTCTCAACTTGGCCAAAAATGAGACCGTCGTCCCGCTTGGCGAGACGGCCATCTCGCTTAAGGCCAAAGTCGAGACCGCCGTCTCGAGGATCCAGACGGCCGTCTCGACCTGCAAAAAATCGAGACCGTCGTCTCAACTTCCCAGACGGCGGTCCCAAATTTGATTTTTCCCTTATAAATAGGGGAGGCGTGTGGAGGATCCCTCACACCTCCTCTGCACCCCAGAACCTCCAACTCTCAGATATCTCACTTCCAAGCACTTTCTAGCCAATATGTTCCGTGGAAAGCCATCAAGGAAGAGAAGAGGCACTGCCGGCGCTAGCAGTTCCTCGGCACCAGCCCCCCAAGATCCTACTCAGCTCTCGCCGCAGCACCTAGCCCGTCTCGAGCACATCCGGGGTTATACGTGGCACCCCATGCTCAGGCTTGACTTCGGCATCCTCGCCGAGTTTGGGTGGGAGGACGATGTCCAGGCCCACATAGATAGCATTGGGTGGGGCTTCCTGCTGCAGCCTCCACCTGCCCACGTGTACCCTCAAGCGGTACTGGAGTTCCTGGCCTCCATCTCCTACGCCGAGGCTCCCTCCATGGTCCCGGGCCTGCCACCAACCAAGATGGTAAACTATTTCATGGGTGGGACGTACCGGACTACCACCCTCAACGAATTCAATGTGAGCATTGGGTTCGTCCGGCCCGAGGACGTGCTAACTCGGGAGTACCGGGAGGCCATCTGCAGCCGCCCCACCAACCTCACCGCCGCCGAAATGTGGGAGGAGCTCACCAAGTCACCCATGCTGCCCACGCTGATGAAGGGGTCAGCACTCCCCCCATCCCTCCGCATTTGCCACAAGCTGCTGGCTGGGACTGTCCACGGGAGGAAGGAGAGCCAGGGTAAGGTAACCCTCCCAGACCTCTTCGTACTTTACTGCATGAGCCAGAGGCGACGTTGCAACCCTGGCTACTTCTTCCTGAGGGCCCTTAAGGACTTCGGGAGCAGACTAGTGGGAGTCGTCCTCATGGCTCCTCTTATCACTCCCCTGACAGAGAAATGGGGGTGCGCTGGTCGGGAAGAGCTGGCCTCCTGCCTACGACCCGAATCCATCAACGGGTCGATCCTGGTCAGTATGGGGATGCTAATATGCTGCAGGACTCAGTTGTTCCTTCATCCCTCGCTGGATTTTGCGCTGGACCTCCAGGACATCGTGGCGATGCACGATCTCCCAACACTTCCCGACTTCCAACAGCCACATCAGCACCAACAACCACGGCAATACACAGACGACTTTGTTGGCATAAACCGCAACATCTACGATCTGCGCCAGCAATTCAATCAAATGTCAGTGCGGCAGGAGCAACTGTCCCTAAGGCAGGAAGCCTTTGACACCCGGCTGGAGATGATGTACCAGTATCAGCAGGGAATGCGGCAAGACTGGACAACATTCCAGCAAGAATACCGCGACGAAGCCCGGGAGCAAGCTGAATTCTGGGAACATATGTACCAGCAATCCCCCTATCATGGATCGTCTCCAGAAGATAGCCCTTAGGGATAGTGCTTGAAAAAATGGATGTAATAAAATTTTCCCTTATGAATAAAATTTTTTATTTCATACATTCGTTGCCACCCTTTTTCAAAAGTCAGCCTAAACAAAAAAGAAAGCTAAAGAGTAAAAGACGTACGCTCAAGAAAAAAGCCAAAATCCTAAATTGCGAGAAAAAAGAAATAAAACCGCGAGAAAAAGGCAGAATTAAGACAAGTCATCACCTTGACCAACAGAATTCGACAACCAAGTCGAACAACAAACAAAGAATCCCCAGCAATCAAAAAACACCTACAAAATCCCCGGCACAGACCGGACAAAACTCAGAAGATGAGAGAACACATCTCAAGCACCGGCGCAAGAGCTAGAGCAGTAAGCCGCCACCACAGCCAAAGGGTCAGCTACCGCAAGAAGGAGCATCCGGAGGCACAAACACCAGATGGGGGTGTATACTCATCAGACCTTACAAAAGGGGGCTTACCGGACGGGGGTTCATACTCGTCAAACACCAGATGGGGGTGTATACTCATTAGGCCTTACAAAAGGGGGCTTACCGGGCGAGGGTTCATACTCGTCAAAACCAGATGAGGGTTCATACTCATCAGCCGAAAGGATCAGCTACCGCCAGAAGGAGCATCATGGAAGCACACTTTTTCCTAGAAGATCAACCGCCACAAAGACAGAGCATCTGAAGGACAACCGGGCAAGAGGGTCAACTCCTTTACCCTCCAATCAACAGGCCAGCAATCGACTAGTCGGGTAAAGGGGGGGCAGCTGTAGACCCCAAATCTTGCCCGACCTCATAATAAAGACCAGAAGACCTCCTTTTAGAAGATGGATGAAGCCTAAGAAGCCACTAGGAGAGACTATTAGGCCCCATAATAGGATAGGAGGGATTTTTTGGCATAAAAATTAGGATTTTCGCCTTTTAGGGTCAAGATCGTCGTCTCGGATTCAAGACCGCCGTCTCGCCTTGCACAAGTGGCGAGACCGCTGTCTCGTTTGGCGAGACGACCGTCTCGACCTTGTCAGACGAGACGGCCCGTCTCGACCTAACAGGCGCGAATTCCTATAAATAGGGGCTCTATTCCCCTCATTCCACACAGTTCTCTCATTCTCTCTCTAGTCACATCACTAGATTCTCTCTCTAGAATACCTCTGAAGCATTTTTGGAGTTTCTGAGCATTTCTAAGAGTGTTTTTTAGCGTTTTTGAGAGATTCCGACGTTGTAGAGAGTGAAGGGCTGCCACATAGCACCCTAATTTTTAAAGAATTAATAGAAAGCTTGCTCCGAAGGTTTCTACTTTCTCTCTTTTCCTTTTACCGCTTTATTTAAATTATGCAATAGATACTAGGGTCATGTAGTCGTAATTTTAAAATTCCGCAAATAAAGGGTAAAAGCGAAATTTTCACCGGTTTATTTATTTTAAATAGCTGGCCTATCATAGGGAACCCGAAAGGGGCGTCGTAAAGGAACTAACACTTCCTTTACACGTAACTAACTCCCTTACCCAACTCTGGTTCTAATGACCAAAGTTGGTTTTTCGAAAACCAACGCCTTTTTACTCCTTTTCCGATGTTTCCGGTAAAAACATCGGTGACGACTCCAGAGAACCCCTTCAAAAATAGTTCTTGGGTTAGCCTGGTTATCGGACAATCCAAGAACGCCCTTTCGAAAACCTCGCCTCTAGGTTCAGCCCAGTTTTCGGACAACCTAAGGGCGTTGTAACCACACCAATAAAAACGCGAAAAATGGAAAGTCGGAACCATCGCGTCGCTCCGATCGCCTCGTTTTGATGGCGGCGACACTCAACCATTGGTCCTCAAAAATAATAAGGAAGAGGGGGCAAGGACACCCGTGCGACTATTTATGCCACGTCCTTTCCCCTATGAATAGAATAAAGTTGTACCATGGAGATACGGGGAATCTTCACCAATAAAGGAGGATATCTCCAATATAGCCGGCATTGGGGGCATGACTAGAAGTGGAAGAGTCTACTCCTCCAAGGACTTACAAGAAGATTCCCCCAAGAATAAAGGAAAAAAAATAAAAAAACCGAAGAAAGAGAAAATAAAGTATCCAAGGAGGAGACAGAGGAATTACTACAGTTTATAAGGCAAAGCGAGTATTCCATTATTGACCAGCTCAATCATACACCTGCAAAGATAACCTTGTTATCTCTAATGATGAGCTCGGAACCGCATAGAAATGCCCTGATGAAGGTCTTGAACGAAGCGCATGTACCCCACACCATATCCCAAGAAAAGGTCGAGAGGATCGTCGATCACATTACGGCAAACGATCACCTCACCTTCATAAAGGAAGAACTCCCCGTCGAGGGGTCAAACCACAACAAGCCCTTGCACATCTCCATCAAGTGCAAGGAGTACCTCATCGCCAAAGTTCTTGTGGATAATGGGTCATCCTTGAACGTGATGCCCAAGTGCACACTCGACAAGTTGACTATCCAAGGAACCCGTCTGCGCCCAAGTAGCACTATCGTTCAAGCCTTCGACGGATCAAAACGAGAAGTAGTGGGGGAAGTTAATTTGGCAATCCAAGTGGGACCCACTATCTTCAACGTAGATTTCCATGTAATGGACATTACTCCGGCATATAGTTGTCTCCTCGGCAGGCCTTGGATTCATGACGCTAAGGCAATACCTTCAACGCTCCACCAAAAAGTCAAGTTTATAGTGGATGACAAACTGGTTACGGTCCAAGCAGAAGACGATATCCTGATCAGTGGACCGCCCACCCAACCTTATGTCGATGCGACGGAAGAGGCCCTTGAAACATCTTTTCAAGCACTCGAAATTGCAAATGTAGAAAGACTTCCCAAAAACACGAAGGTAGCCAGCATGATGATGAAGCATGGTTACCATCCTGGCCAAGGATTGGGGGCAGATTCCCAAGGCATAAGGGAACCCCCAGAATTCAAAGATAATCCTTACAAGTGTGGCCTAGGATATGACCCTACTAAGGGCCGAGCAGAAGGAAGAAAAGGGAAGCCCCCCTCCGCACACTCAAGCAAATATTCCGAAGCGGAGGGATGCAAGCGTCAAGAGCTACCCTAGTCATTAGGAGATCTTTTTCTTCACTTAAGGGATGTAAACCCCATGATTGTTAGAGATTATCCCCCGGGGCTAGCCCGACCCTTGGGCATTTTAGGGCACATATTCCCTTATTAATTAATAAAGAATACACTTCTTACTATCCGCTTCTCTTCTTTCTATTTCATGACTAGACCTCACAATAACCTTGTCTAAGTAAAGAAAAAAAGAAAAAGTAGAACAAAAAGTGCATCCAAGTAATCAAAATTTACCATTGTTAGTGCAATCAAGCTAGTCGATTAGAAGCACAAAATAAGGCTTTACCTCACCATAAATAAACTCATGCTCCGCCAAGTATTGAGAAAATATAACAAAAAAAAAAGCCCATAGAAGCCAAAGGCAAAAAAAAAAAGGGGCAAAATACCCGGTAGGAAACCCACTAAGGGGGCTACGCAAAAGATAGGGTCAACCCGGTAGGACACCCGAACAAAAATAAAGGGTAGCCTAGGCAAAAAGTAGGGTTACAAAATAAGGTCTGCTAGGATTCCCTAAACAAAAACAAAAAAGGAACCTAGACAAAAGATAGGACCAAAACACAATATCCTAGCTCGAAAACCCAAAGGGCGATCTAGGGAAATCAACCAGCCATAAAAGCGATGGAAATAAGCTAAGGCGTAAATACAAAAAAAAAAAAAAAAAAGAGAAAACGTTTGCTTAAGACAAAAAACTTAAACACCTAGGCCTAACCTTAGCCAGCCATTCTTACTAAGTCTTCTCTAAATAAAATTGACTGTCTAAAACACAAGCCATTGAATTTACCCTTTTACTTCTTTTCTGTTGACCCTCACAACATTATTCTAACAATTAGTTTGGGAATATGGAGCGTATAGTCAACAAGAGGATTGAAACCCCTAAAGTGAAGAAAAAGGGACACTAACATGGTAAAGTGTGCTCTACAAAGAAAAAGAAGAAGAAAAGAAAAATTATTCTTCGGTCACCTGAGGTCTGGAATGGTACAGCCAAATACAGCAGAAGGAACAAAAGATCAGAGGACATCCATCTCTACAAGACATGTTAGTTAAATCCTTCCGAAAAACTAATGAAATAGGCATCATAGGGCATCAAACATGAAAACATTGCATGCATAAAATGTTTTTGAACAAGGTCCTATTTTCTTCAAAAAAAAAAAACCTCTAAAAAATGAGACCGCCGTCACGATGGTCCATATCGTCGTCTCGATTTTTAGCAAAACGAGACCGCCGTGTTGACTTGACCAAAAATGAGACCTCCTTCTCGCTTGGCGAGATGGTCGTCTCGCTTAAGGCCAAAGTCGAGACCGCCGTCTCGAGGTTCCAGACGGTGGTCCCGAATCCCGCAAATTTGAGATGGCGGTCCCGAATCTCCAGACGGCGGTCCCGAGGTTGGTCGAAAAATCTATAAATAGAGGGGCCTAGGGGGGGTCTCAAACACCCTCTCTTGCACTCCTAACCTCCTTTATCTCACTTTCAAGCATCATACCATCAAAATGCGCCGAGGAGACCAATCCAAAAAGAGAAGGGGATCTGCTGGACCTAGTAGCTCCACAACCCCCTCTCCACAAGATCCCACGCAGCTTTCACCATTGCACTAGGCCCGCCTGGAACATATCCGGGGGTACACTTGGCACCCCATGCTAAGGCTGGAATTTGGCATCCTTGCCGAGTTCGGATAGGAAGACGACATTCGCGCCAGCATTGACAGTATAGGGTGGCGCTTTCTCCTCCAGTCTCCACCCACCCACGTCTACCCTTAGGCGGTGATAGAATTTCTCGCCTCCATCTCCTACTCTGAGACTCCCTCCATGGTGTCGAGCCTCCCACCAACGAAGATGGTGACATACTTCATGGGCGGGATGTACCGGACCACCACCCTAGACGAATTCAACATGTCCATTGGGTTCGTCCAGCCCGACGACGTCCTGACTCGGGATTATCAGGAGGCCATCTGCGCACGCCCCACTACCCTCACTGCCACCGAAATGTGGGAGGAGCTGACCGAGGCGCACACCCTGCCGACGCTGCTGAAGGGCTCCGCACTTCCTCCCGCCCTCCGTATTTGCCACAAGCTGCTGCCCGAGACAATCCACGGGCGGAAAGAGAGTCAGGGTAAGGTTACCCTCCCGGATCTCTTCGTCCTCTACTGCATGAGCCAGAGGCACCGGTGCATCCCTGACTATTTCTTCCTGAAGGCCCTCAAGGACTTCGGGAGCCGGCCCGTGGGATCCATCCTCATGGCTCCCCTCATCACCCCACTGGCAGAAAAATGGGGGTGTAGCGGCAGGGAAGAACTGGCCTCCAGCCTCCGACCCCGAGACTATCAACGGGTCTGTCCTGGTCAGCATGGGGATGCTGCTACGCCAAGGGTCCCAGTTGATCCTCCACCCCTCGCTGGACATAACTTTGGATCTCTGGGACATTGTAGCAATGCAAGATCTCTCGACACCCCCGGAGTTCCAACAACAATAGCAACAACAACAAAAACAGCAGCAGTACACGAACGACTTTGCTGGCATCAACTACAACATCTATGACTTGCGCCAGCAATTCGACCAAATGTCCATGAGACAAGAGCAGATTTCCTTAAGGCAGGATGCCTTCGACACGAGATTGGAGACATTCGGCCAGTACCAAGAGGGAATAAGGCAACACCTGACAAAGTTCCGACAGGAATACCTCGACGAAATTCAAGACCAGGCAGAATTCTGAAGGCACATGTACCGGTAATTCCCCTCTTACGGATCGTCTCCAGACTCAAGTCCACCGTCTTAAGGATAATGCTTAAATATAACTGCTGTAATAAAATTTTATCACAAATAAAATTTTATTTTGTCCAATTTTGCTCTCCCTTTCAAAAAAAAGTCAGCATAGCAAAAAGAAATTAAAAATAAAAAGACTTACGCTAAAAAAAAAGCCAAAATCCAAAATCGTGAGAAAAAAGAGATAAACTGCGGAAAAAGGCAGGATTAAAACAAGTCAATCACCTTAAACAACAAAAAACAAGACTACCTGGCAGCCACTAAGCCGGATGATCACCAGAAAAATCAGAGTAATCCCTGACAACCGGCAAAGTCAGATGACCACTACCAAAGGATCAAAATCAAAGAATCTCCAGCAGCTAAACAAGCTGGATGAACACCAACAGAATCCCCGATACAGACTAGATGACCACTCCCAGAAAAAACAAAAACAAAGAAAAGTATCTCAACACGCGGCGCATGAGCTAGAGCAGTAAGCCACCACCACAGCCAAAGGGTCAGCTACTGCAAGAAGGACCATCCAAAGGCACTTCACCAGATGGGGGTGTGTACTCATCAGGCCTTACAAAAGGGGGCTTACCAGACGGGGGTTCATACTCGTCGAACACTAGATAGGGGTGTGTACTCATCAGGCCTTACAGAAGGGGGCTTACTAGGCGGGGGTTCATACTCGTCAAACCAGATGGGGGTTCATACTCATCAACCGAAGGGATCAACTACCGTTAGAAGGAGCATCCTGGAGGCGCACAACACACTTTTCCCCAGAAGATCAACCACCGCAAAGACGGAACATCCAAAGGGTGACCGGGCAAGAGGGTTGACTCCTCTACCCTCCAGTTGATTTGCTCGGCACGACAAGCCAGCAATCGACTAGTCGGGTAAAGGGGGGGGGAGCTGTAGACCCCAAACCTTTCCCGGCCTCAAAATAAGACCGGAAGACCTCCTATTCGAAGATGGAAGAAGCCTAAGAAGCCACTAGGAGAGACTATTAGGCTCCATACTAGGATATGAAGGGTTTTTTATACAAAAATAAGGATTTTTGCCTTCAGAGGTCGAGACCGGCGTCTCGCTTTTTGGGACCGCCGTCTCGCCATTGTTGTAAGTCGAGACCGTCGTCTCATTTGGCGAGACGACCGTCTCGCCACTTGCAGATGGCGAGACCCCCCTCCCATTTGGCGAGAAGGCCTTCTCATTTTTGGAAAAGTCGATACTACCGTCTCGCCAAACGAGACGACGGTCTCGCCACTTTTGCAAGTCGAGATCGCCGTCCCGAATGGCGAGACGGCCGTCTCGACCTTGTCAGACGAGACGACCGTCTTGACCTGACAGGCGCGAATCCGTATAAATAGTGAGCGCTCCCCCCTCCATTTCACACAGTTCTTCCACTTTCCCTTCTACAACTTCTTCAAATTCTCTTCCTAGAGCCCCTCCGAAGCATTTCCAGAGTTTCTGAGAGTTTTTATAGCGTTTCGAGAGAGTTTTCGACGTTGTAAAGAGCAAAGGGCTGCCAAAATGCACCCTAATTTTCAGAGAATTAATTAAAAAGCTTGCTTCGGAGGTTTCTTCACTCTCTCCCTCTGTTTTACTGTCTTTATTTTTACGATTAAATTGCATAATAGACATTAGGGCCATGTAGTCGTTACTTTAATTCCGTAAATAAAAGGGTAAAAGCGTCTTTTCAAAAGTTAATTTATAAAATAGCTGGCCTATCATAGGGAACCCAAAAGGGGCGTCGTAAGGGAACTAACACTTCCCTTACACGTAACTAACTCCCTTACTTAACTCTGGTTTTAACAACCAAAGTTGGTTTTCGAAAACCAACGCCTTTTTACCCCTTTTCTGATGTTTCTGGTAAAAACATTGGTGACGACTCCATAAGAACCCCTTCAAATTAGTTCTTGGGTTAGCCTAGTTATCAGACAATCCAAGAACTCCTTTTCGAAAACCTCGCCTCTAGGTTCAGCCCGGTTATCGGACAACCTAAAAACGTTGTAACATCACCCATAAAAATGTGAAAATTGGAAAAGTCGGAACCATCGCGCCGCTTCGACCGCCTCCTTTTGACGGCGGCGACAGCTACCCCTTATGGTTGTTCGGGTTTCCTACCGGGTATCTTGCCCTCTCTTTTTGGCCTTTGGCTTCTATGGGCTTCTTTTGATTTTCTTTTCTCTTTGCACAACATTGGCGAAACACGACTTTATTATGATGAGGTGAAACCTTATTTTGTGTTTCTAGTCAATCAGTGATGATGGATTTGACTTTTATTTTGGTTAATGGCGCAGTTCGATTACTTTGACACGTTTTGAAAACGTTTGCTTAAACATGGTTATTAATGAGGTTTAGATATGAATAGCAAGAAGAGAAGCAGATAGTAAGAATGACATTCTTTGTAATTAATAGGGAAATATGTGCCCTACAATGCTCGGGGGTCAGGCTAGCCCCGAGGAGTAATCTCTAATAGTCATTGGATTTACAAACCCTAAGAATCAGAAGGAGAACACCTAATGACTAAAGTCGCTTTTGACGCTTGAACCCCTCTATTTGGGAAAATCTGATTCAAGGTGTGGAGGGGAGACTTCCCTTTTCTCCGTGCAACTTGATCCTTTGTAGGGTAATGCTTTAAATGACTGTCTTTAAAATCTGGTGGCTCCCTTATTCCTTAAAAGTTTCTAATGAACCCTTGGTTTGGGCGGCATCTATATTTCCTCATCATGTGGGTCACCTTCATATTGTTGGGGAAGTCTTTTCACATTGGCAAGAGATATTTCAAAGGTCCTCTTCAACCGCATCCATTCAAGGTAGGGCAGACGACTTGTTGATCCGAATTCCGTCTTTAGCTCGAATCATGACCAACTTGTTGCCTACCGTGAGTTTGCCTTTTTGGCGGAGCGTTGAAAGGACTGCCTCAGCGTCTTGAATCCAAAGTCTACTGAGTTTCCTCTTTGGATTATGTTTTTCTTCCGAGGATCCTTTGTGGCGGAGCGTTCTTGGGAGCATTATCTTGTAGCTCCTCGGGGGAGTAGATTCTTCTACGTCTAGTCGTGCCCCCCAATGGCGGCTATGTTGGAGATATCCTCAATGATGGGTCATGTTTTTGCGTGTCTTCATGGTACAACTTTATTTGATTCGAGGTATGGACAAATGTAATGGCATCCCTGCCCCCTCTTCCTTATTAACTTGGATACCCAATGGTTGAGGCTTATTATCCTCCTTAGGCAGATCAACCATTGGAGAGAACTTGACGATGAAAGGTTTGCTCTTCATCTTACTTCGATTCGTGGAAAGCACATCAACTAATCCTTTCTTTTTATTATCTTATTATTATTAAAGTGAGAATGAATGCAATTTATGAATGCAATAGACGATTGAAGAGATGATGAAAACAAAAAATTTTATTTATTTCATCTAGACAATGTACATTCCTCAATGCAATGTTTCAAAGTACATTTTTTTTTAAAAGCGGAGAAGCCTAAATGAACCCATTTGCGGGTTAGAATTTCTATTTAATTTCTTTTTGATTTCCCGTGCATGGTATGCGAATGCCCTAATCCTCTTTTCATGGTATTGAGGAATGTCCACTTCTTCGACTGTCTATTATTAGTTGCATGTTATGAGGATGAAGTTTGGTGGATACATGTATGCAAGTGTTTGTTTTTTCCTAACCATTATCATGTTTTATTTTCTAACATGATGTATGATAGTGTTTGGGATTTTGTGTTTTTTTGTATGTGGATGAGGGCATGAAAAATACTAGCCGCTTTCTAGAATGCAAAAAGATTTTTATTATTTAAAATAAATGATTTATGAGATGGATATTCCTTAAGACAATGGCTTAGATATCCTCCTTAAAGCTTACACTTTGTGGGGTATCATATCATACCCGCCTTGGTGTAATGGTTCCTTCCCCATCACAGACTTGACAAGTATAATGGGGGTCACCATCACACCTTAGTACACTTGTCCCTTCCTTGTCGTGAAGGTCACAAATGTGCTCAGGGCATCTTTCGCCATTGTCTTAGGGATATCTAGCGCTCCCTAGAATGAATGTATTTATGCATGCACCAGTACAAAAGGGCGGTAGATGTTCGAAGTGGCATAACTTTTGACTAAGATGTCCGATTTGGACACACAGCATATCAAAACGAAGAGAAAAGGGTGAAGAATCAGGTTATAAATTCCCCAGGGGGATTTGGCCCAGTAATTTTCCCAAAAAACGCTTCTAAGACCCATTTTTTAGGGATTTATTAAAATGATGCGTATGCATACTTTCCTTATGCATTTATTTTCTCTCTTGGTTTTTCCACTTATGACATGATGTGATATAAATGATACGACTTTGTAAAAATTATTTTATTTATTATTTTATTTGGTTTATTTTTTGTTTTTTAGCCTTTTATCTCTTCTGTCGGACTGCGTGGCTACTTAGCTTACAAAGAACTTGAAGCCAAGCTAGCTAAAAGGCAGACTGTCCGAGATAAAATGGTTTATTGCAAAAGAATGATATTTAATATCCCTTATCTCTTCTGTTGGACTGTGTGGCTACTTAGCTTACAAGAACCTGAAACCAGGCTAGCTAAAAGGCAGACTGTCCGAGATAATGGTGTTTATTGCGAAAATATTTTTGTGATTTTTCTATTTTTATCTGTTGTTTGGTTATGCTATGCAATCAAATGCGGCAAACAAAGGCACACACACAATTCACTCATCCGCGATTAGGTAGGATGACGTTTAATTACGAGGTAAGGTTTTCCTGCAGAAAAGTGTATTGGCAAAGGTAGGTTCTAACTGTTCTCACCAAGGCTTAGGCCCCCAAGGTGCCCCCATTATAGGGTCCCCACTCTCCAGCCTTCCGACCATGCTTAGCACTAAGGCCATAGTCAATCTTTGTGCCAAAAGGGGAAGGTTATCACCTTGAGTGGTGGTTTCCAATCATACCGGTGGGCACATGGCCCTCACTACGGCAAACTATACCTGTCACCCACTCCCTATGGATTTCTCACTTGCCCCCGGGTATAGAGGGAACTGTTGTGTGCGAAGGTTTGTGTACAATTTGTATTTCAAACAATTGTGTAAAATAAACAAACAACAATTATTAAAGCCAAACATGTGAACATGTTATAATACAAGGTAGGGTAAAAGCGAAATTTCTATGTTTATTTATTAAACTGGCCCATCACTAAATGGGATCAACTCTCTAGGCTTCTCCAGTGGAGTCACCATCTGTCGCCGCCGTCAAAAAGAGGCGGTCGGAGCGACGCGATGGTTCTGACTTTCCATTTTTTGCACTTTTATGGGTCATGTTACAATGCCTTTAGGTTGTCCGATAACCGGGCTGAACCTAAGGGCGAGGTTTTCGAAAGGGTGTTCTTAGATCGTCCGATAATCAGGTTGACCTAAGAACAAATTTGAAAGGGTTCTTATAGAGTCGCAACCGATGTTTTTACCAGAAACATCGAAAAAGGAGGAAAAAGGCATTGGTTTTCAAAAACCAACTTTGGTCGTTAAAACCAGAGTTGGGTAAGGGAGTTAGTTACGTGTAAGGGAGGTGTTAATTCCATTATGACGCCCATTTCGGGTTCCCTATGATAGGCCAGTTATTTTTTAAATAAACTTTCGAAAAGACGTTTTTACCCTTTTATTCACGGAATTAAAATAATGACTACATGGCCCTAATAGCTATTGCACAATTTAATATAAGTAAAAAGGCAGTAAAAGAGAGGGAGAGAGTGAAGAAACCTCCGGAGCAAGCTTTTGATTAATTATCTTGAAAAAATAGGGTGCATTTTGGCAGCCCTTTGCTCTTACAACATCGAAATCGCTCTAAAAAACGCTATAAAAAGATCTCTTAGACACTCAGAAACTCCGAAAATGCTTAGGAGGGGCTCTAGGAGAAGAATTTGGACAAAGTGTAGAAGGGAAAGTGGAAGAACTGTGTGAAATGAAGGGGGGAGCGCTCACTATTTATAGGGATTCGCGCCTGTCAGGTCGAGACGGCGGTATCGACTTTTCAAGTAACGAGAAGGCCTTCTCGTCAAACGGGAGGGGGGTCTCGCCATTGGCAAGTGGCGAGATGGCCGTCTCGCCAAACGAGACGGCGGTCCCGAAAAGTGAGACGGCAGTCTCGACTCCTGAAGGCGAAAATCCTTATTTTTGTACAGAAAATCCTTCCTACTCTAATATGGGGCCTAATAGTCTCTCTTAGTGTCTTTTTAGGCTTCGTCCATCTTCGAATAGGAGGTCTTCTACTCTTATTTTGAGGCTGGGCAAGATTTGGGGTCTACATAAAAGGGTAAAAGCATCATTTTTAATTTATTTACGAAATAACTAGCCTATCATAGGGAACCCGAAAGGGGTGTCATAGGGAAGTTAATATCTTCCCTACACGTAACTAACTCCCTTACCCGAATCTGGTTATAATGGCCAAAGTTGTTTTTTTTTTTCAAAAACCAATGCCTTCTCTTTTTCCTTTTTTGGTGTTTTCGGTAAAAATATCGGTGGCAACTCCATAAAAACCCTTTTGAAAATTGGCTCTTAGGTCTAGCCCGGTTATCAGACAACCTAATAGCTCCCTTTCAAAAACCTCGTCCCTAGGTCTAGCCCGGTTATCGGACAACCTAGAGGCGTTGTAACACCACCCATATTAAACGCGAAAACGGGAAGTCGGAACCATTGCGTCGCTTCGACTGCCTCTTTTGACGGTGGCGACAGATGGCGACTCCACTGGGGAAGCCTAGAGAGTTGATCCCATTTAGTGATGGGCCGGTTTAATAAGTAAACTTAGAAATTTCGCTTTTACCCTACCTTGCTTTACTTGTTTGGCTTTAATAACTGTTGTTTGTTTATTTTACGTAATTGTTTGAAATAAAAACTATACACAAACCCTTGCACACAACAGTTCCCTCTATACCCGGGGGCAAGTAAGAAATCCATAGGGAGTGGGTGGCAGGTACGGTTTGTCGTAGTGAGGGCCATGCAGCCCACCGATATGATCAGAAACCACCACTCAAGGTGATAACCTTCCTCTTTTGGCATAAAGACTGACTATAGCCTTAGTGCTAAGCATGGTCGGAAGGCTGGAGAGTGGGGACCCTATAATGGTGGCACCTTGGGGGCCTAAGCCTTGGTGAGAACAATTAGAACCTACCTTTGCCAATGCACTCTTCTGTAGGAAAATCCTACCTCGTGATTAAAACGTCTTCTTACGCGATCGCGGATGAGTGAATTGTGTGTGCATTTGTTTGCTGCATTTGATTGCATAGCATAACCCAAACAACAGATAAATATAGAAAAATCACAAAAATATTTTCACAATAAACACCCTTATCTCAGACACTCTGCCTTTTAGCTAGCCTGGTTTCAGGTTCTTTGTAAGCAAAGTAGCCACGCAGTCCAATAGAAGAGATAAAAGGCTATAAAATAAAACCATAACAAATCAAATAAAAAAAATGGGACCTTTTTCAGAAAACATCAAAATTCATAAAACATCCATATAGATAGTTTACTTTTGAAAAAAATACAAAAAAGCTATCATACATCATGTAGAAATAAAACATGATAAATAAGAGAAACAAACACTCGCATGCATACCTACAATAAACATCATATTCATAAACATACATTTTGGTTCTAGAAAATGGAGGGGACTAGTAGACAAATGAAGAAAGTGGACATTCCCTGTCGGCGTCGTCCGTTCCGACGTCTAGGGACATCTCGAACGTTTATGCGAGCGGTCGCGAAAAGATGGTTTAGACTCGCGTTTTTGTTAAAATATGTTCATTGCTTCCGAGGTGCTCAACAACTGAACTATCCTCTAATAAAAGCAAGGTTTTCGAAAAGGGGTTCTTTTGGAGTCGCCACCAATGTTTTGACCATAAACATTGGAAAAGGATAAAAAAGTGTTGATTTTAATAAAAACCAAACTTGGCCATTATAACCAGAGTTAGGTAAGGGAGTTAGTTACGTGTGGGGAAGGTGTTAGCACCCCACAACGCCCCTTTCGGGTTCCCTATGACGGACTAATTCATTTAAGTGAAGATTACAAGAAATTACGCGATTACCCTATTTTATTGCATAATATTAAAAATGGCTATCTACATGATTTTAGTTTACATTGCATATAGAAAGCAATAAATAAAACAATAAAAGAGAAGAGAATTGAAAAGAACCTCCGTAGCAAGCTTTGTATTGCGAATCTTTTAACTATGAGGATGCGTTTTGGCAATCCCTCGCTCTACAAAGACTCTCCTCTCCGAATACAAGATCGACTCGACTAAATTTTAAAGAAGAATCGAATGCTGGAATACAATTTCTTAACTGATTGTTACCTTATTAAGGCAATTAGAGAGTTCATTCGAAGTAGGGAGAGAAGACAAGTACTGGGAGTTGTCTGGTGTGTGAAACAGTGGAAAATGAGCCTCCTATTTATAGTTTTTCGCAGCTTGACACTTTGAGACGCCCCTCTGGGTTGGGACGGCCGTCTGGGTTGGGACGGCCGTCCCAACTGCATTTTTTGCACTTGTTGGGACCCCCTAAAGAGTGGGACTGGCAGTCTCACTTGGGACGGCCGTCCCACTTGGCCAGGGTAGCTTGGGACGGCCGTCTCAACCTGTTTTGGCCAACCTTTGTGTTCTGGGACCCCTGGGAAGCTTTCCTTTCTTTATTCGGACGTCGGTTGATGCTGATAAACGCCCGTTGAAGCTTTATCTTCATATAGGAAGTCTTCTTGGCCTTTATTGAGATGCCAGGCGAGGTTTATCTTGTTGTAGGAAGTCTCCTTAGCCTTTATTGAGATGCCAGGAAAACTTTGCTTTGTCATAGGAAGTCTCCTTTGCCTTTATTGAGAGACCGGGCAAAATTAGGGGTCTACAACTGCCCCCCCTTCACCTGCCTAGCTAATTTGTTGACCTAATATACCGAAAAGATTAGCTGGTAGGTGAAGGAGTTAACCCTTTTGCCCGATTATCCTTCAGATGCTTCTTTGCTGATCCTCCAGATGATAAATATTTTTGATAGGTACCAACCCCTATCTGGTTTGAGCCTTATTTTATAAGGCTCAGGTGAGTACTTACCCTCACCCGGTATGAGTCTGCATTTCACTAGACTCTTGTGGGTACCTACCCCCACTAGGTATGAACCTTGTTTTTGCAAGGTTTTGGTGAGTACCTACCCTCACTCGGTATGAGTTCGCATTTTGCTAAACTCTTGTGGGTACTTCCTTCCGAGGTGCTCAACACTTGAACTATCCTCTAATAGAAGCAAGGTATTTGCAACCCATTTTTGTAATGCTTAGGTGAGTATTTTACTCCACCTAATGCATTCTGCTAAAGTTTGATGAGTACCTACCCTCATCCGGTACAAAACTTATTTTATAAGGCTTTGGTGGGTACCTACCCCCACCTGGTATGAATCTGCATTTTGCTAGATTCTGATGAGTACCTACCCTCATCCGGTATAAACCTTATTTTGTAAGGCTCTGGTGGGTACCTACCCCCACCTGGTACGAATCTGCATTTTTGCTAGATTCTGATGAGTACCTACCCTCATCCGGTATAAACCTTATTTTATAAGGCTCTGGTGGGTACCTACCCCCACCTGGTACGAATCTACATTTTTGCTAGATTCTGATGAGTACCTACCCTCATCCGGTATACACCTTATTTTATAAGGCGCTGGTGGGTACCTACCCCCACCTGGTACGAATCTGCATTTTTGCTAGATTCTGATGAGTACCTACCCTCATCCGGTATAAACCTTATCTTATAAGGCGCTGGTGGGTACCTACCCCCACCCGGTACGAACCCCGTTCTGCAAGGCTCTGATGGGTACCTAGCCCCACCCGGTACGAACCCCATTCCGCAAAGCTTCGATGGGTACCTACCCCCACCCGGCACGAACCCCGTTCCGCAAGGCTCTGATGGGTACCTATCCCCACCCGGTACGAACCCCGTTCCGCAAGGCTCGATGGGTACCTACCCCCACCCGTACGAACCCCGTTCTGCAAGGCTCGATGGGTACCTACCCCCACCCGCACGAACCCCGTTCTCGCAAGGCTCTTGTGGGTACCTACCCCCACCCGGCACGAACCCCGTTCCGCAAGGCTCGATGGGTACCTACCCCCACCCGGTACGAACCCCGTTCCGCAAGGCTCGATGGGTACCTACCCCCACTTGGTACGAACCCCGTTCCGCAAGGCTCTGATGGGTACCTACCTCCACCCGATACGAACCCCGTTCTGCAAGGCTCTTGTGGGTACCTACCCCCACCCGGTACGAACCCCGTTCTGCAAGGCTCTGATGGGTACCTACCCCCACCCGGTTTGAACCCCGTTTTGCAAGGCTCTGATGGGTACCTACCCCCACCCGATACGAACCCCATTTTGCAAGGCTCTTGTGGGTACCTACCCCTACCTGGTACGAACCCCATTCTGCAAGGTTCTGAACAAGCCCCGTTCTGCAAGGCTCTTAGGATGAATTTTTTGATAGTCAATCCTGTGGTCATCTGATTTTGGAGATGTGTTGGCGACTTATTGTTTCTATGTTGAACATTCAAGGACTTGATGTTGCACTTGATGAACATGAAGATTGTTGATTTTGATGATGATTCAAGAACACAAAGACTTAGAGTGTTGAAGACTTGTTTTGTATTGTAATAACTCTGTTTCAATTAGATTGAGTCTATAATATTAGAGTTTAAGATAGTCGGTACATAGTCTGCACCTTAGAAGCTTCAAAAAGCTCAAATTTATCATCCAGGCTCGGCTTTAATCGATTAAATAGGGAAATAATCGATTAAAACAGTGAGAAAAATCATTTTCTGTAACAACTCACTGGTTTAATCGATTAAACCAAATTTTAATCGATTATTAGGCGGTTTAATCGATTAAATCACCTTTTAATCGATTAAAATAGAGAGGTTTGGGTTCTGTTGATATTTGGCTCTGTTTTAATCGATTAATACTTCTTTTAATCGATTATTTCAGTCAGATTTTGATTTTTAACTTCAAATCAAACCTATTTTCGAAAACCCTTTTCCCAAGAACCCTAATTCCGAAAATCCCAATTCCCAAACCCTAATTTCTCTACTTAAACTCTTCTATGGCACTCAGAAAAAAAAAGAACAACCTTTTTCATACAAAAGTTAAGTGTTGTGAATGCCAGAGAACTGTTTGTTGCAAGAAAAAGGGGCTTTCTGAACCTGGTGTGGGCTAGAAGCGATAAGAATCACTAAGTGGAGTTCTTGGTGGATTGTGTGCTGTGCTGTCTCTGGGGAAATCTGTTCTTCATCTCTTGTGGATTTCAAGAGAGGTGTTATCTTTACTTTATCTCTTCCATTGTAAATTGTTTGTAATAACTTTGTTTATAGTGACAGCGTTAATCCTCTGTTTGAGTGATTAGCAACTGGATGTAGGGTCTTTTGATCCGAACCAGTATAAATTTCCTGTGTAAGACTCTATCCGTTTCTCTATTTACATTTACACAGATTTTAATCGGTAAAATTAGGGGAAATTTTTGAAAACCTAATTTTTATTAAGAAACCAATTCACCCCCCCTCTTGGTTTTTGTCCGACCACGCGAACATTCCGCTGCGCGATTCTAACAAGTGGTATCAGAGCTTGCTTTGATAGTCATTCAAATTTTCGAAAATGGCCGGACAAAATCAAACTTTTGCCGAAGGTACTTCTATCAACAAACCCCCACTTTTTGCGGGTCAAAATTATCCTTTCTGGAAGGTACGTATGCAAATATTTTTAGAGTCTGTTGATAGAAGCGTTTGGGATGCTATTTTATATGGTCCTTTTATTCCTAAAGTTTTTGAAAATGGAGTAGAAGTACCAAAACAATTTTCTAGATGGTCGGATGAAGAAAATAGGAAAGCTCAATATGATGTTAGGGCTAGAAATATAATTTCATCTGCTTTAACCCTTGATGAGTTTTACAGGATCTCCGTTTGTAAGAGTGCTCAAGAAATGTGGGATAAACTAAGAGTAACTTATGAAGGAACTGATGATAGTGACTCGATTTCGGAGTCAAGTGATATGGAAATAGAAGCTAACATTTGCTTGTTGGCAAAAGACAATATATCTTCCGACTTTGAGGTTAGTGATTCCGACTCATCCTCAAGTGATGATGAAAATGATTTTGATGAATTACAAAATGCATATAATGAATTGTTTAGTGCCTTTAAGGACTTGAAAAATGAATACAAAGCTGTGAAAAAGAGTTTAAGTAATTTCGAAAAGGAGGTAGAGTCCTTAAAAACGAAAATTATATGTTTAGAGGAAAAGGAGTCATTAAAAACGAAAATTGCATGTTTAGAGGAAAAGGAAACCTTAGAAACGAAAATTGTATGCATAGATGAGAATGATGATAAGACTATAGCATGTGCATCATGTAAAGAGTATGAACATGACATTGATTTACTTAGACATTTGCTTGATAAAGCTAAAAAGGAATTAAGTGATAATTATAAGAATAAGGATAGTGTTCAAATTAAAGAAAATTGTCATGTTCCTTTGAAAAAGCCTAAAAGTAAAAATAGAAGACTATGGGTTGAAAAAGGAACCAAAACTTCAATAGTTAGAAATGTATCATATTCTAAAATTACATCTAATGCATGCTTTTATTGTATGAAACATGGTCATACTTCAAATAGATGTAAAATCAAACATTTTGGTGTTCCTAAAGGAAAATATATTTGGGTTCCTATAGTTAAATGAATTGTTTGTCTCTTGTATTTATTCAAAGAAAATTGATCATTTAGTATGTTTTGAATAGGATGATCATTAGGTCAATTATTAAATCTACTCCATATGAATTGTTTAATGGTAGAAAGCCTAATGTTGCTCATTTGAAAATTTTTGGATGTAAGTGCTTTGTGTTGAATAATGGAAAGGATAACTTAGGAAAATTTGTCTCTAAAGCTGATGAGGGCATATTCTTAGGTTATTCATTAACTAGCAAGGCTTATAGGGTGTTTAATAGGAGAACTTTGAATATAGAAGAATCTATACATGTTACCTTTGATGAGATTGTAGACCTTGGGGGAAATCCTCTTGAGTCAAATAAAGAAATTGTAGGTGATGATGAATATATAAGAGAAGCTCTTGATGAATTATATTTGGAAGAAAATGAGCCTTCTCAAACGCCTGAATTAGCAAAAGAATGGCAATCACCTAGAGGACTCTCAATGGACAATATCATAGGTGACATCTCAAAAGGGGTAAGGACAAGAAATATGACTAATTTTTGTATGTCTGTAGCTTTTGTGTCACAGATTGAACCCAAGAATGTTGAGGAAGCACTTAAAGATGAACAATGGTGCATAGCCATGCAAGAAGAACTTAACCAATTTGAAAGAAATCAAGTCTGGGAATTAATCCCAAGGGAAGAATCATATCAAGTTATTGGAACCAAATGGGTGTTTAGAAATAAACTTGATGAAGATGGGAACATAACAAAGAATAAAGCTAGACTTGTATCAAAAGGCTATTGTCAGGAGGAAGGTA
The DNA here is from genome assembly GCA_963425845.1 of Sphenostylis stenocarpa. NCBI lineage: Eukaryota > Viridiplantae > Streptophyta > Magnoliopsida > Fabales > Fabaceae > Sphenostylis > Sphenostylis stenocarpa. The sequence continues at coordinate 31,878,802 of OY731401.1, read as the reverse complement.
TAGATTATGATGAAACTTATGCTCCTGTTGCCAGAATTTGCTAAGATAATGTAGGGAGAGTTTGAAATGTCTATGATGGGAGAATTGACATTCTTCCTTGGACTACAAATCAAGCAACTTAAAGATGGCATTTTCATATCTCAAACCAAATACTGCAAAGAGATCCTTAAAAAGTTTGGAATGGACACCTCAAAGGAAGCTAACACACCCATGGGAACTTCATGCTATCTAGACAAGGATGAATCAGGTTTGGAAGTTAATCAAACTATGTATAGAGGTATGATAGGATCATCGTTATACTTAACCGCAAGTAGACTCGATATTATGCATTTTGTCCGTGTGTGTGCTAGATTTCAGGCTTGTCCTAAAGAATCTCATCTAATTGCAAGTGAAACATATTTTAAAATACTTAAAAGGAACTACTCGGTTTTGGTTTGTGGTATCCGTCTGATGCTTGTATGAGTTTAATAGGATATTCTGATGCTGATTATGGTGGATGTAAAATTGATAGGAAAAGTACTAGTGGGACATGTCATTTGTTAGGTTCATCCTTAATATCCTGGCATTCTATGAAACAAGCATGTGTTGCTTTATCTACCACTGAAGCTGAATATATTGCAGCTGGTAGTTGTTGTGCTCAAATTCTGTGGATGAAACAACAGTTAGAAGATTATAGTATCTTTTTAAATGACATTCCGTTGATGTGTGATAATACGAGTGCAATAAATCTTACTAAGAATCCAGTAATGCACTCTAGGACTAAACATATAGAAATAAGACATCACTTTTTGAGAGATCATATTAGCAAAGGAAACTGTAAAATAGAGTATGTAGATACCAAACATCAATTAGCAGATATTTTTACTAAGCCTCTACCAAAGGATAGATTCTATGATCTTAGAAGAGACTTAGGGATATTAGAAATAGCTTAAATTCTGCTTAATTTGACTATTTTTGGATGGTTGTAATGTTATAATTCATTCTGTAGGATGTTCATAGGTTATCATGTGTTCAAACACTCAAAACAGGGCATTCCTCTCTGGAACAATCGATTAATTTGTTAATTAATCGATTAAAAGTGTCTGATAATCGATTATCAGCTCGAAATAATCGATTAAATGTGACTGGAACTGGTTTAATCGATTATTCTGAGTTTTAATCGATTAAACCTGGCAAGTATGGGTTCTAGTCGTTGCCAACGGCTCTTTTGGCCTCTATTCACTTCCATATGACCGTTAGACATGCTTGGCTATATATAGGGACCTCTATTTCACTTCTACTCACTTCTATCTCTTGAAATCAGGCTTTCTTGCCTTATTATACTCTCTTTGTCTCCTTATTCCATCACTTGTCCTTCTAAATCTTCTTGATATTCACCTAATCTTTCCATGGCCTCATCTTCTCGTGCTAAGATCCCTACTAGAAGAAGATCTGCACCCTCATCTCGTCCCCGTCCTAATTTTGTAGAAGGATGGATTTCTGATACAGATGGCCAACAAGAATTTCTGACCTACTGGAAGGAACGTGCTATTATTTCTCCCAAGTTTCTTATTGGTGACCAATTCATCAATAGGGGATTCAATTTTCCCAACCTTCTTGAAATTCAAGGAGTTCTTCCCTTCATCCAAATGCAAGGTACTTATTATCCGGACTTGGTTAGGGTATTTTACTCTAGATTTAAATTTAGAGATCAAATTGCTACTTCTAGAGTAAAGGGTGTCACAATTATTCTTGACAATGATATTTGGGAAAATGTTGCTCACTTTCCAATTATAGAAGATGCTATTAACGTATATGGTGAGCTAGATGACTTTGACAGGTTCCTAGCTTATCGCTCTTTTCTGCGGAATCCCTCCATGGAGATTGGACGTCTCCTTCATGCTGGACCTTTAAAGAAGGAAGAACGCATGATTCTACATTTACTTGTATGGATCCTATGTCCTCGAGCTACAAATCATGCCCAATGTTCTTCCATTGATCTTCGTATTATTCATGCCATAATGAATAATGAGCCATTAGATTGGGGCGTTCTTGTCACAATGACCATGTTAAAAGCAAAACGTCATCCCACATTCAAAATTCCATATGCCCTTCTTGTCTCTCGTATTCTTGAATATAAAGGAGTGAATGTTGAAGGTGAACAAGCAGTTAGAACGAATAACTTGAACCGCATGCTGGACAGCACATTGATTCACCTCCAAATGGTGCGAGTCAATGATATTTATGTTCACAAAGATGATGTTCCTAATCAAGGTGATGCTAATGAAGACTCTGATGAAGATATGCCTCCAGTTGTTGAGTTTCCCTCTGACCAAATCCAAAGTGTTGGAACTTCCTCTACTCATCATGAAACCCGACAATCCATGGAAGACATGTTATTTGACATGAATCAGAGGATGCAATCATTCTTCACTCTTTCTGGAGTACGGCATGAGGAATTAATTCGCCGTATATCTGATGTAGATGATAAAGTGTGCCGTTTAGAAAATAGATTTGATGCACACTTTAATGATGATGATAGTGCAGAATTTTAAATTTTGTTGATTATTTTCTTTTTGTTATTTTCTCTTGTTATTGTAATAAATGATTGTTTCTGCAATAAAATATGATGTTTCTTTTATGCTTTGATTGAGGGGGAGTTTTCTCCAACTTATGCATATTTTGAGGGGGAGCTCTTATGATTGTTATTGTAGAGTTATTTTTTATTATAATCAAAATAGGGGGAGAAATATTTAAAGCCTCTTATGAATTGCATTTAAATATTATCTGGTATGTTTAATGTGTTTGTTAGTATGACAGATAAAATAGGTTATTACAAGGCTTTAAAAGATAATTTTGATCATCATCAAAAAGGGGGATATTGTTGAACATTCAAGGACTTGATGTTGCACTTGATGAACATGAAGATTGTTGATTTTGATGATGATTCAAGAACACAAAGACTTAGAGTGTTGAAGACTTGTTTTGTATTGTAATAACTCTGTTTCAATTAGATTGACTCTGTAATATTAGAGTTTAAGATAGTCAGTACATAGTCTGCACCTTAGAAGCTTCAAAAAGCTCAAATTTATCATCCAGGCTCGGCTTTAATCGATTAAATAGGGAAATAATCGATTAAAATAGTGAGAAAAATCATTTTCTGTAACAACTCATTGGTTTAATCGATTAAACCAAATTTTAATCGATTATTAGGCGGTTTAATCGATTAAATCACCTTTTAATCGATTAAAACAGAGAGGTTTGGGTTCTGTTGATATTTGGCTCTGTTTTAATCGATTAATACTTCTTTTAATCGATTATTTCAGTCAGATTTTGATTTTTAACTTCAAATCAAACCTATTTTCGAAAACCCTTTTCCCAAGAACCCTAATTCCGAAAATCCCAATTCCCAAACCCTAATTTCTCTACTTAAACTCTTCTATGGCACTCAGAAAAAAAAGAACAACCTTTTTCATACAAAAGTTAAGTGCTGTGAGTGCCAGAGAACTGTTTGTTGCAAGAAAAAGGGGCTTTCCACTACTACAAATAAGGTTTTCCACGTCGGTTCTGGAAGGCCTTCAACGGCGGTTCCAGAACCGACGTTGTATCAGGCGACGTTGAAAGTCCTGACTTTCAAATCGAAAATTTTTATTTATTTCCAACCCCTCTCCCCTCTCTCTATTTATCTAGAAATCCCCCCTTTCTTTTATATTATATTTTTATTAGGTCCCTCTCTCTTTTATATTATATTTTTATTATTTATCATCTTTTTTTTAAGTTTAGAGCATTACCAAATTAATTTTTTGTCACCGACGGATTCGAACCCAGTACCTTAGTGTTGGAGGCTGATACTCCAACCACTAAACTACTCGAATTTTTTGATAATATCTTACAAATAAATTATATTTATATACAAATAAATATATATCCAGTGTAAATATATAAATATATAAATACAAATATATTTATATATTTTGATATATTTATATAATTATATATTTATATGTTGGATGTGAGGGCACGCTCGAAGGTGAAAGTGTGTCAAGTGAGTTTTCAAAATTTGATGTCAAATTTGTGAGCGAGTCTCTTTATATGGGTTTGTAATTTAATGACAGAATATAATATTTATAATTTATTAATTATATAAAATAAATATGAGAAACGCATCATTCGCTCAAGCGAAAAATACCAATTTTCGCTCAAGCGAGGCTTGAGCGAGTGAATTTCCGTGAGTTTTAACGTATTTTCACTCAAGCGAGAGTCAATCTCACTTTCACCCTCGAACGCGCCTTCACATCCAACATATAAATATATAACTATATAACTATATAAATATATATAAATATATCAAAATATATAAATATATTTGTATTTATATATTCTATATTTATATATTTGCACGAATATATATTTATATGTATATAAATATAATTTATTTGTAAATTATTATAAAAAAATTATAGTAGTTTAGTGGTTGAAGTATCAATTTTCAACTCTAAAATACTTGGGTTCAAAAAATCCTGTTAGTGACAATTCTCTAACTTAAGTAAATTTTTGGCTGAAAAAAATAAAAACACTTTCCAGAAAATATATATATTTACACGGATATATATTTATTTATATATAAATATAATTAATTTGTAAGTTATTATCAGAAAATTACAGTAGTTTAGTGGTTGGAGTATCAACTTTTAACTCTAAAATATTGGGTTCGAATCCGTCGGTGATAATTCTCGAACTTAAGTAAAATTTTAGCTGAAAAAAAATAAAAACACTTTCCAGAAAATATATATAAATAAATATATATTTACACGGATATATATTTATTTGTATATAAATATAATTAATTTGTAAGTTATTATCGAGAAAATTACAGTAGTTTAGTGGTTGGAGTATCAACTTTCAACTCTAAAATACTTGGGTTGAATCCTGTCGACTACAATTCTTGAAATTAAGAGAATTTTTGGGTGAAAACACATTCAACGTCGGTTCATCCGGGAACCGACGTTGAATGTCTAAATTAAAAGACTTTCAACGTCGGTTCATCTAGAACCGACGTTGAAAGTGCTTTCTACGTCGGTTGACTAAGAACCGACGTAGAATGTGTCCAACATTCCACTTTCAACGTCGTTTTTTAACCAACCGACGTTGAAAGTGTATTTAACGTCAGCTCAGCTTTAACCGACGTTAAATGACGACGTTGAAAGTATATTTTGTAGTAGTGTTCTGAACCTGGTGTGGGCTAGAAGCGATAAGAATCACTAAGTGGAGTTCTTAGTGGATTGTGTGCTGTGTTGTCTCTGGGGAAATCTGTTCTTCATCTCTTGTGGATTTCAAGAGAGGTGTTATCTTTACTTTATCTCTTCCATTGTAAATTGTTTGTAATAACTTTGTTTATAGTGACAGCGTTAATCCTCTGTTTGAGTGATTAGCAACTGGACGTAGGGTCTTTTGATCCGAACCAGTATAAATTTCCTGTGTAAGACTCTATCCCTTTCTCTATTTACATTTACACAGATTTTAATCGGTAAAATTAGGGGAAAATTTTGAAAACCTAATTTTTATTAAGAAACCAATTCAACCCCCCTCTTGGTTTTTGTCCGACCACGCGAACATTCTGCTGCGCGATTCTAACATTCTATTCATGCGCCCATTCCGTGGGGAATATTTGATTTGACTTTTCTATTTTAGTCATCCGGTTTTACCGGGGATTTCGTGGTTTTTGGCTTTTTCGTTTAGCCATCCGACTTTGCCGGGGATTCTTTGTTTGTTGCCTCTTATTTAGGCGGGAATCCACTGGGGATTTGTTGATTTTTGTTGGTTGTGCCTCTTGATTAGGCAGATGCTTCAATAGTGGTGAAGGCTTTTTACTTGTTGTTTTTCGCCTCTGAATAGGCTGATGTTCTACTTGAGGATATTTGTTCTTGATAATACCTCTGAGTAGGCGGATGGTTTTTTTGAAAGCTTTGTGCTTATATTGCTTCTTGCATAGGTTGATTTCCCGTTTCTTGGGGATATCGGCTTTTTGCTTGCCTCTGAGTAGGCATAGGCATTCTTGGGAGTGAAGGTTTTGCCTTTCACTAGGGATATTCATATTGGGTGTTATAGGCGATTAACTCCCTGAGGATATGAATTTGCATTTTGCCTTTTGCTGGTAGGCCCGCTGGGGATTTTTCTTTTTGGTGATCCACCAGAGATTTGGTTGTTTTCTGGGGATCTATTTTGAATTGCCCCCTAGGGAGGAATGGAGTTTTTGACTCCTTATTGGACGCTGTTGTTTGAGATGACTTTGCCTATGCTCTTATTCCTGCTGGGGAATGGGTTTTTACATATGTGCGCCTTTTATGCACATTGGCTTTTTCTTTGGATGAAAAGATATCATTTTTCTCTTTTCTTTTTAGCGATCCCTGCGGAGTTTTTCTTGGGGATCCAATCCTTGATTTGATTTTTTGTGATGGAGTCTTGGCTCTTGACTTTTGTGAAGCTCTTTATTGAGCGGGACAAAGAGATTTTCTTCTTTTTCTTTTTTGGGATTCACCGAGGAGTCTGTCGGTTTCCTGGGGATCCAAATTTCATGATGGAGTCTTGGCTCCTGGCTTTGTGAAGCTTCTTATTTGAGCTGGAAGATGGAAAAATTTTTGTTTTCCTCTTTTTGTCTTTTTGTAGACTTTTCTTGATATACTCTTCTTGGAGATTTTTTATTTGGCCTTTTTCGTTGTGGCCTCTATTGGGGAATGAAAGCTTTTCTTTTCTTTCTTTTTGTTGCCCCCTGGTGATATGGAGGATTTGTCTCCGTATTTTCTTTAATGAACTCTTGTGTAGTCCTTATTCTCCTTATTCTCCTTTGGGGAAGTGGCGGAGATTCTGGATGAGTTTGCTTGATGACTCATGTGATGATGCAGTTGAGTCGTGAGATAGTCTTTTTATTTTGCCTCTGGAGTAGGCAAAGGTCCGCTTGGGGATGATCAAGCCTTTCCGTTGGCTTTTTCATGTTGATGGCTTCCTTCTTTCTTAGATGGAAGGATGGTGATTGAGGTTTCAAATGACTCTGTTTGACGACTCATGTGGTGATGCTGAGTCATGAAGTAATTTTTTGTTTTGCCTTTGGAGTAGGCAAGGATCCAGTTGGGGATGATCGAGCCTTTCCATTGGCCTTTTTCTGGTTTACCTTCGTTTATTGGGGATAGAAGGTTTAGAGCTATTTTCCTTAAAGTTCTTCATTCTGCTGGAATAGTTTTGATTTCGCCTTTCGCGATTTTGATCTTCATATGGAGACTGGATTCTGGCGCCTCCTGTTTTTAATCACAAGTATGGAGACTATCCTCCTTATATGTATGTTTATTATTCTTGTTTGAAGAAAACTATTTTTTCTTGATTTTGACAAAGTCGTATTATGCAACTACTTTGTGTGTGGATATCCTAAATGCAGTCTATTTGTTTATTCATTTTTTATGCATTTAGAAAGTAACTGGCCTTCTCCCGTTGGCTTCTCATGAATATGCCGATGGGCTCCTTTCTTTATGACCATGATGGGCTCCTCCTTTATGATGATGAGCTCCTCTTTTATTCATCTTTTGGTTTTAGCCCTATCTTTTGCCTAGACCACCCTTTACGGGTTTTCGATCTAGCGGGCTGCCTTAATTTTTGCCTAGGCTATCTTAGGGGGCTTTTGCCTTATCTTTTTCCTAGATCGTTCTTTTGAGGTTTCCAATCTAGCTGGCCACCCTGATTTTTACCTAAGAATATCCTAGCAGGCATTTATTCCTTTATTATTATTATTTTTTATGCTTCCCTTTTTTAGATGCATGCTTGATCTTTGATTAAAGGTCTTTGCGCATATTTATGATTTATCAATAAAGAGGCATTTCCATAATATTTGGTCAAGAGAAAGGAAATGAAAAGGAATTTTATTGATAAATGAGCAAAAGTTTTATTTCTTTTATAGAAGGATTTCAAAAGGTATTTAGAAGAATGGGTGGTCAGGGTTGGTTGTACTGTTTAGGCTTATACAGTCATGTCTATGATATCTGCCCCCTGGTTCTCCTAATTGCTTTAGTTGAGATGCCTGAGCTCAGAGTGAAGACTATGCAGACTGCTTGCTTCTGGAAGAATGTTACTTTAGCCGCCTTTTCAGTTTTCGACTAAAGTAACCATTGCTCTTAGTTTCTCTCTCTTTTTTTATTACCTCTACTTTTTGCCTGGGACGTATCCTAGCGAGGGATATAGACCCTATCTTTTGCCCAGGGATGCCCTTTGCGGGTTTTCATTCCTGACGGGTCTTGAGCAATATCTTCAAGCATAATACTTCTTCACCGCATCAGAATTGATCGGGTGTCGAAGTTCCTCTCCATCCATATTAGTGAGGATAAGTGCCCCTCCTGAGAAAGCTCGTTTGACCACAAAGGGTCCTTCGTAATTTGCTGCCCATTTTCCAATTTTATCCTTCTGGGCTGGAAGCAATTTCTTTATCACTAGATCCCCTTCTTGATAAGTATGAGGATGGACCTTTTTATCATAAGCCTTTTTGATCTTCTTTTGATAGGCTTGTCCATGACATATAGCGTTCAGCCGCTTTTCATCAATAAGGTTTAATTGATCATATCGACTTTGAACCCATTCGGCTTCTATTAGTTTTGCTTCCATTATAATTCGTAGGGAAGGTATTTCGACCTCTATTAGCAAAACGGCCTCCATTCCATATACAAGGGAGAATGGAGTAGCTCCTGTTGAGGTTCGTACAGACGTTCGATAACCGTGAAGAGCAAAAGGCAACATTTCATGCCAATCCCTATAGGTTTTAACCATCTTTTGAACAATCTTCTTGATGTTTTTATTGGCTACTTCCACTGCGCCATTCATTTTGGGCCAGTAGGGAGAGGAATTATGGTGTTGAATTTTGAAATCTTGACATAATTCCTCCATCATCTTATTATTCAAGTTGGTTCCATTATCAGTAATAAGACGATGTGGGATACCATATCGACATATGATATTTTTCTTAACAAAGGTGACCACTACCTTTTTAGTCACATGTGCATAAGATGCAGCTTCTACCCATTTAGTGAAGTAGTCAATAGCCACCAGAATGAATCGATGGCCATTGGATGCCTTAGGCTCAATTGGTCCGATAACATCCATGCCCCACATAGCAAATGGCCAAGGGATAGCCATAACATTGAGAGGTACCGGTGGAACATGTACATTATCCGCATGTACTTGACACTTGTGACATTTTCTTGCATACTGATGACAGTCCTTCTCCATTATGGACCAAAAATATCCTGCCCTGAGGATTTTCCTAGCCATGATAGGCCCTGGTGCATGAGTCCTAAAGGTTCCTTCATGTATTTCTTTAATCAATGCCAGGGCTTCTTCGAGATTGACGCATCTTAGCAAAGTAGAATCAAAATTCTTTTTATAAAGGGTTTCTCCTATCAACATAAACCCTATGGCCCTTTTCCGAATGATCCTTTTATCATTGTCACTGATTCCCTCGGGGTATTCACCCTTTGTCAAGTATCGCCTTATGTCTTGATACCAAGGGGTTTTATCTTTTTCACTGTCCACCGTCATACAAAAGGCTTGTTTATCGTGCCTTTTGACTTGGATGTGGGCATCTCATGTTCTTGTCCTAATGCGAACATGGATGATAATGTTGCCAGTGCATCTGCAATCTGGTTATCTTCCCCAGGGATGTACTCGAAACTGATGTTTTCCATTTTTGAAGTCATATTACGGATGTGCTCCAGAAAAGGGATTAACTTGGAATTTCTAGTTTCCCATTCACCCTTGAGTTGGTAAATAACAAGGGATGAGTCACCGAATACTTTGAGTCTAGTCACCCCATGATCTAGAGCTGCTTGAATACCTAGAGCACAGGCTTCGTATTCCGCCATATTGTTCGTGCAATCAAAGTTTAGTCTCGCTGTTACCGGGATATACTTCTTTTCAGGAGATATTAAAATAGCTCTGATCCCATGTCCCAATAAGTTTGAAGCTCCATCGAAAAACATGATCCACATGTTATTTTCAAGTTCTTCATGTTGGATATGCATTATGTGCTCATCTGGAAAATCATCTTGGAGGGATTGATATTCGTCAGTTGGCCCATGTGCCAGATATTCTGCTAAAGGACTGCCTTTGATAGCTTTCTGAGTGACATGAACAATGTCGAATTCTGAGAGGAGTACCTGCCACCTGGCTATCCTTCCGGTCAAGACGGGTTTTTCAAACAGGTATTTGATTGGGTCCATTTTAGAAATCAACCAAGTTGTGTGTCTAACCATATATTGTCGAAGGTGCTGAGTTGCCCACACCAATGCACAACATGTTTTTTCGAGTGGTGTATAACGGGTCTCATAATTTAGAAATTTTTTACTGAGGTAATATATGGCTTGTTCTTTTTTACCCGTATCATCTTGTTGACCGAGTACACACCCCATGGACTCATCGAGTACTGAAAGGTAAAGAATCAAGGGCTTTCCTTCCACAGGTGGTACCAATACTGGTGGATTGGTTAGGCACATTTTGATCTTTTCGAAAGCTTGTTGACATTCATCATTCCAAACTTTCGGTTGGTTTTTACGCAATAACTTGAAGATGGGCGTACACTTGTCCGTTAATTGCGCGATGAACCGTGCGATGTAGTTTATTCGGCCCAAGAACCCTCTGACTTCTTTTTCTATTCTTGGTGGGGGCATTTCTACGATTGCCTTTGTTTTATTAGGGTCTACCTCAATTCCTTTTTTACTGACAATAAACCCAAGGAGTTTTCCTGATCGTACTCCGAATGTGCATTTAGCTGGATTGAGCTTGATCTGGTATTTCCGAAGCCGATTGAATAACTTCTTTAAGTATTGGAGGTGATCTATTTCATTTTTAGACTTGGCAATCATGTCATCCACATATACTTCGATTTCTTTGTGGATCATATCGTGAAATAATGTTACCATAGCCCTTTGATAAGTAGCCCCTGCATTCTTGAGTCCAAAAGGCATTACTCTATAACAGAATGTACCCCACGGCGTAATGAAGGAAGTTTTTTCTCTATCTTCAACAACCAATTTAATTTGGTTATACCCGCATATCCATCCATGAAAGAATAGAGAGTATTTGTAGTGGTATGATCTACCAAAGCATATCAATATGTGGTAAGGGAAAATCATCTTTTGGACTTGCATGATTTAAGTCCCTGTAATCTACACATACTCTGATTTTTCCATTTTTCTTTATAACTGGCACGATGTTTGCCAACCATTCGGGGTATTTTGACACAATCAGAAAATTGGCATCCAACTGTTTTTCTACTTCTTCCTTAATTTTCAAGGACCATTCTGGCTTTACTCTTCTGAGCTTCTGCTTAACAGGCCGAAATCCCTCTTTTAGTGGTAATCTATGCTCCACTATACTTTCATCAATTCCAGGCATATCATTGTAGGACCATGCGAATACATCCACGTATTCTCTTAGCAACTGTATCAGCCTTTCCCTGACATCATCATCGATTTGGTTCCCAATATTTGCTTCGTTCTTATTATCTTCTTGTCCCAAATTGATGGCCTCAGTTTTCTCCTGATGGGGCTGTATTGATTGAGCTTCTTTTTCTAACAGTCTTTGCATGTCCGGGGAAATGGTCCCCTCCTCACTGTCTGACTCAATCCATTCGCCTTCGGCTTTCGGATCTTCCAGAGAGTTTTCAATCACAGACATGACTGTACGGTTATGCTTTGTTTTAGATTTCTTTATTAAATGTGTGAGAGGGAAAAGAATGAAAAAGAATATGAATATTATGAATAATGCCTCGTTATATTAATAGAAAGAAATATTTACAAAGTCCATATTAATCAAAAATCTCGTGATCATGAGCGAGGATCACAAGAAATACATCGGAAGCTTTTTGATATATTTTTTTTATTATAATTTTTTTTGTATTTATTTTTATTAGATGACAAAAATGATGAGCCCTAAATTGCTGATCTTCCTTAGCCCATCCTTCATTCGGGTTTGGAAAGAGGTTGTTCATCTACTTTTGGAGTAGAGGCATCAAAGGTAATCCACCCTGCATCTATTAAATCTTGGACCTTATGTTTTAAGGCCATGCAGTTATCCACGGAGTGTCCCGGAGCATCCGAATGATAATTGCATTTTTCGTTCGGCTTATACCATTCTGGATATGGTGGCTCCATTTTCTTGGGAGGGATGCGCACAAGGAGTTTAGCATCCAACAATTTTAATAGCAGACTTCCATAGGAGGTAGGTATTGGAGTGAATTTCCTTTCCAGTCTACGTGACTTGGTCTGCTGTGAGGAGGAAGAAGGAGTAGCAATGTTAATTGCATTCACGGTTCCTTCCTTCTTCTTTCCGAAGCTCTTCTTAATGTTTGGAGTAGAGGAATTGGAGGAAGTGTGTTGTGTAATTCTTCCGCTTTTCAGACCTTGCTCTACTCTTTCTCCTATAATTACCACATCCGCAAAAAGTGTTGATGGGTTCCCTATCATTTTGTCATAATAGGGACCAGTTAGAGAATTGATGAACATGGATGTGGTTTCTTTGTCGGACAGAGGAGGTTCTACTTGTGCTGCCAATTCCCTCCATCTTTGGGCGTATGCCTTAAAGGATTCATCATTTTTCTTGCTTAGCAATTGTAGATCTGCTCTTTCAGGGGTCAAATCAATATTGTATTTATAGCGACGAAGGAAAGCATCCGTCAGATGTCTCTAGGTTTTAACTTGCCCTCCTTGCAGTTGCATATACCAGTTTAGGGCTGATTCAGCTAAGCTCTCCTGAAAGCAATGGATCAGGAGCTTTTCGTTGTCAGCATACGCAGCCATCTTACGGCAGTACATTGTAAGATTGCTTTTGGGGCAAGTTAATCCCATGTATTTTGGGAAGTCCGGAGTTTTAAATTTGTTAGGGAATTGGATGTTTTTAACGAGGCACATATCAGCTGCCTCTTTTACATCAAAGTTATGCCCCTCCATGGCTCTCAGCCTCTCTTCAAGAGCAGTAATTTGTTGCTTTGATACTTCCGGAGCATGAATATGTACTGCTCTTGTATCATATTGGTCATGCTCATCCTGAGGTTCCTCTTCTTCTTCTTGGTGAGAGGCTTGTCCACTTTGAGGACCCTCTTTATGGAGGTTCTGTTGGTGCATCATTTCTAACTTCTGAGCCATTTGCTCTTTCAGCGTATTGAGCTCAGTGGTGAGCTTTCGGTTTTGCTCCTCTAGCTGTTCCATCTTTTTAGCTTTCTTAGCATGAGTGAGGACGGGTGGAAGACCAGCCACTTTCTAAATGATTTTAACGATTTTTATTATAGCTTTTTATTTCAAATGATTAGTGTGAAATAGATATGCCCTAGACAATAGCTTTGGTACCTTCTCAAAAGCCTATGTTTTAAGGATACCATACCCACCTTAATGTGTTAACTTCCTTTTTTTCAAAGGTTGCCAACATACCTTAGCGCACTTATCTCTTCTAGGAAGGTGATAAACGCACTTGGGTCTCTTTCGCTATTGTCTAAGGATATCTAATAAATCCTAGAATGAATGTGTTTATGTATGATAGATTTATTATGATGATGTTGATGCATACTTTTCTTAGTGCATTTATTTTCTCTCTTATTTTACCACTTATTGGATGATGTGGTATGAATGATACGAATTTGTCGAAAATCTTTTTATTGTAAAAGATATTTTTATGTCTTTAATTTGTTTTTATATTTTATGACCCTTTATCTCTTCTGTCGGTCAACGTGGCTACTTAGCTTACAAAGAACCTGAAACTAGGCTAGCTTAACTGAAGACTGTCCGAGATAAAGTTGGCTTATCTTATCACTTTTATGATTTTTAGGGTTTTTCACTATTTTGTTTGTTGTATGATTACCCTATGCTAATGCATCAATACAAATGCAGCAAACGAATGCACACACAATTCATACATCCACGAGCAGAGCTACGCTTATTTAATCACGAGGTAGGGTTTTCCTGCAGAAACGTGCTTGGTTTGGGTGGTTCTAAACTGTTCTCACCAAGGCCAAAGGTCCCTAAGGTGCCCCCATTATAGGGACCTCTCAATCTCTCAGTCCTTGAGTCATGCACGGAACTCCGTGTCAACATCCTTAGACCAAAAGAAGAGAGTTATCACCTTGAGTTGGTGGTTTCCGACAATGGTTGTAGCCCCGTGTGCCAACAAGTCGGTCGTATCTGCCACCCACTCCCTATAGGTATTCACTCTTGCCCCCGGGTATAGAGGGACTGTTGTGTACAAGGGTTTTTGTGTGCAATTTATATTTCAGACAATTTGCAGAAAATAATCATACAACAATTATTAAGGCCATACAATAAAACATACGAAAAAGGGTAAAGGCGTAATTTCAAATCTTTACTTAGTTTGAATTTATCCGTCACTAAATGGGATCAACTCTCTAGCTTCGCCAGTGGAGTCGCCATCTGTCGCCGCCGTCCGTTCCGACGTCCAAGGACATCTCGAACGTTTATGCGAGCGGTCGCGAAAAGATGGTTTAGACTCGCATTTTTGTTAAAATATGTTCATTGCTTCCGAGGTGCTCAACAACTGAACTATCCTCTAATAAAAGCAAGGTTTTCGAAAAGGGGTTCTTTTGGAGTCGCCACCAATGTTTTGACCATAAACATTGGAAAAGGATAAAAAAGCGTTGATTTTAATAAAAACCAAACTTGGCCATTATAACCAGACTTAGGTAAGGGAGTTAGTTACGTGTGGGGAAGGTGTTAGCACCCCACAACGCCCCTTTCGGGTTCCCTATGACGGACTAATTCATTTAAGTGAAGATTACAAGAAATTACGCGATTACCCTATTTTATTGCATAATATTAAAAATGGCTATCTACATGATTTTAGTTTACATTGCATACAGAAAGCAATAAATAAAACAGTAAAAGAGAAGAGAATTGAAAAGAACCTCCGTAGCAAGCTTTGTATTGCGAATCTTTTAACTATGAGGATGCGTTTTGGCAATCTCCCGCTCTACAAAGACTCTCCTCTCTGAATACAAGATCGACTCGACTAAATTTTAAAGAAGAATCGAATGCTAGAATACAATTCCTTAACTGATTGTTACCTTATTAAGGCAATCAGAGTTCATTCGAAGTAGGGAGAGAAGACAAGTAC
The DNA here is from genome assembly GCA_963425845.1 of Sphenostylis stenocarpa. NCBI lineage: Eukaryota > Viridiplantae > Streptophyta > Magnoliopsida > Fabales > Fabaceae > Sphenostylis > Sphenostylis stenocarpa. The sequence continues at coordinate 31,863,673 of OY731401.1, read as the reverse complement.
TGGGAGTTGTCTGGTGTGTGAAACAGTGGCAAATGAGCCTCCTATTTATAGTTTTTCGCAGCCTGACACTTTGAGACGCCCCTCTGGGTTGGGACGGCCGTCCCAACTGCATTTTTTGCACTTGTTGGGACCCCCTGAAGAGTGGGACTGGCAGTCTCACTTGGGACAGCCGTCCCACTTGGCCAGGGTAGCTTGGGACGGCCGTCTCGACTTTGGGACGACCGTCTGAACCTGTTTTGGCCAACCTTTGTGTTCTGGGACCCCTGGGAAGCTTTCCTTTCTTTATTCGAACGCCGGTTGATGCTGATAAACGCCCGTTGAAGCTTTATCTTCATATAGGAAGTCTTCTTGGCCTTTATTGAGATGCCAGGCGAGCTTTATCTTGTTGTAGGAAGTCTCCTTAGCCTTTATTGAGATGCCAGGAAAACTTTACTTTGTCATAGGAAGTCTCCTTAGCCTTTATTGAGAGACCGGGCAAAATTAAGGGTCTACATTCCCCGATACCACGCTGGGAAATTGGAACGGCTTTGCGCATTGATGCCACCAGAGGTCCGCTTCGATTTCAAAAAATCCTATGGACGGATTCTCGACCTGTTGAAGATCTGTGTTGATCCTACTTTTATTAGGGTTCTAGTTCATTTTTGGAACTCTAGTCTGCACTGCTTCGAATTCCCACAGTTCGATATGGTGCCTACTTTGGAGGAGTATGAGATTATGCTAAAATGGCCCAAATCAGCCGGGGTCCATATCCGTCATGGAGCATATACTTCTGCCACACAAGTCGCTATCATCATTCGATTGCCGTTTCAACAGACTACCCTGATAGCAAAAGGGAATGTCCAGGGTTGGGAATGTCTAGGGTTGGAAAGTCGCAATGTTGGAAGACCACCTGTCCTCTTTGGCTGAAAGGGCAGAATGGGTAGCTTTCAACAAAACCCTGGCTTTAATCTTATTTGGAACAATTTTGTTTCCCTTCCATATCGACACAGTAGACCAAGCCATAATGGACGCCTTCTTCACCTGGGACGTGAACTCGAATAGTCCCTTGCTTGCACTTCTTGTCGATACCTTGCTCTCGGTGGAATTCTGCCACCAGAAGCAAGGAAAAACACTTAGATGTTGCTCTTCACTACTTTTTGTGTGGGGTATCACACATTTCTATGCTTCTAGTCACATGTGAAAGTAATGAAGATCTTATTGAATTACCTTGGCAAAGATCTTGTTGATTTGATGAAGTCAAGAATGAAGTCAAAGACTACTTTGTGGCAGTCAAAGGTCACTTGGATAAAAGAGTAGAAGGATTAGTGTGTCTGTAGCTCTGCTTAGGTATAATCATTTTTATCTTTCTGCTGCATGAGGTTTCTTCATTTAAAAGATTTTGCAAATGCCTCTAAAAAATGTTTTAACGGTTAAAAACAAAGCATTTTGACAAAAGCTTTCTTAATCAACTATTTTAACTAATAGAATATAAGTTTTATCAACTAAAACGTTCTTCACACTTTTATAACAGGGTTTTAACTAATATAACTTCGAAATAACCGATTGTTTTCATTAAAGGAAGTTTTGAAAACCTTCGATCAGTATTTTAACCGATACAGTTTCGAAATAACCGATTAAAATCACTTAAAATGTTCGGAGAAGTGTTACAGCGTATTTTAATCGATACAACTTCGAAATAATCGATTAAAACCACTTGGAGTACTGTTTGACCAATCATAATGGGCTTATGACCGATCAGAACCAGATATGATCGATCAGAATTGAGTTATGACCGATCAGAACCGGATATGATCGATCAGAATCGGGTTATGACCGATCAGAACTATTTTAATCGATTAAACTACGTTTCAATCGATTAAATCAACTTAAGAAAATTTGAACTAAGAGTTTTAATCGATTAAAACGATTTTTTATCAGTTAAAATCAGTTGAAAGAGTTTATAAGAATATCTTGCAGTATTTCAATCGATTGAAACATGAAACAATCGATTAAAAAAACAAATTAGAAGATTTTTTACAAAGAGTTTTAATTGATATAAATGTTGTCGTATCAGTTAAAACAAATCTGGAAAATAATCAAGAATGTTTTAATGGATTAAAAGAAGTTTTAACAGATTAAAACAAGACTTTTAACAGATTAAAAGATTATTTTAACAGATTAATTAAACCAACAGTTTTGAAAATCTTCTATAAAAACAAAGTTGCTTGAACTTTTTTAAACACATCATATACACATCTGATATACATCTTTTAGCAATCAATCAAGCAATCAAAAGTGATACTTTCAAGAAAGAATTACGCTACTTTTTGTGAAGTTCATCAAAGTTCTTTCTTGAGGCAAAATTGCATTCTTTTGGAGAAGAAACAACATATTGCAGAACTGCATAAAACTGGTTTGAGCGTTCTTAGTTTCTTCTGTTTGTTTCTTAACTTTCTTTTACTATATTGTGGGTGCCTGGAATTGTGGGCACTGGTTTCTGTAGCTGGAATTTGGCTGCAAGGTAGGTCAAGAACTGGAATTTGGTTCTTGGTGAAAGGTTAGGTGCAGGAACTAGAATTGTGGTTCTTGTGGTAGATTGAGTGTGAGGTTAAGGTTGTAATATGTAAAACATTCAATCTAGTGGAACCCAGCTGGAATTTGGCTGGAGACTGGACGTAGCCCTGGGATTGGGTGAACCAGTATAAACCTTGGTGATATCTTTCTAAACCTTTCTCTTCTTTAATTCTGTGACTGCATTTATTTTTTGATTGCTTGTTGTGTGATTCAAGAACTGATCTGAAATCTTAATCTGAGAAATAGATAATCTATAAATTTGCGAAAATCTTTCAAAGATCAATTCACCCCCCTCTTGATCTCAGCCTCTTTTTCTAACAACATGGGGATGTTCCCCGACCCTTTGAGAAGCTTCTCCAAAATCCCTCTCCACTGACGCACGACCATGGAATGGAAGGTCGAGATAGAGCAATGGGACATTAACAAATTATCTTGGGTATGCCCTTGGTTCCGACCTAACCCAGTCCATATCAGATGTGGAGATTATCCGAGCATACCGTTAATAGGACTCAGAGGTTGCATAGCCTATTTTTCAAGGGCGGTTATGAGACAACTCATGAGGACCCAAACTGCAATACCCTGGGAAGAGCTCAGAGGAATGTGTTTCTTTGGAGACCCATGCATTGTCGCTAACTCGCTTGTTGTAAGAAGAGCATGGGAGAAACCAGTCTTCATGGAAGATAGAGAGCTAGGAAAAGCTCGAGTAGCTGCCTCTAGTGACTACGAGGAATGGAGAAGAAGTAGAGGGATGTCACCACCATCCACCCCACCTGTTGTGTTTTCAAACAGTGAAGAGTTGCAAACTCAAGTCGATGCCTTGAGCTGGAGGATAGAAATCATGGGAGCCCAGATGAGGGCCCTCGAAGAAAGAGAGCAAGAATCTATCCTCACCATAGACGGTCTACGGAGGGAATGAAAGAAGAAGGATCATGAGATAGAGCACCTCAAGGATCAGTGTGCTGATTTTAACGAGCAAGTTATCCGAGCATCCAAAGTTGCTAGATCCAGCTCGGATAACCAACTTCAGAAAATATCCGCCAAATCAGCACGCCTTGAGGCCAAATATGCAAAATAGGCTCAGACGATCAAGGAGTTGCTACAAGACCTCACATGGACTCGGTCTGAAATACGCCAAGAGCGGGAGGCCAACCACAGGCTTAACAGAAGTCTCACTGAGCTACGCTACAAAGAAAGAGATGGGTTAGCTCAGTATGGTCAAGTACTACAAGAAAAAGACCGAGCCCTTGCAAAACTCGATGAGTTACAAGCCTTGGTCGTCCATCAAGAGGCGAAGATTAAAGAGGCTCAAAATTACAGTGAAGATATGAGCCAGGCAGTCCAAAAGAAAACTGAAGCACTCATTCGTCACGTCCGGGAAGCTGAAAGAGAGTTACATAGAGATCAAGACCCGCCTGTGGGTTTCTTTAGGCTTTTCCATTTCTGTCAAAATTTGCTTCGTAGTGTGGAGTAGGGGAATGTACACTTTCTACGAACATATAAAATTTCTTTATTCAACAACTGTCTACTTGCATGCATATCATCCATTTGCATAATTAATTGCCCTCCTTCATTTTTAATAAATAAGATAATAAAAAGGAAGGATTAACTAACACATCTTCCAATCAGAAGGATGGAGAAAAAACCGCTTTTAATCAAGCTCTCCCCAACGGTCAATTCACCACAAGAGGATAATAAGCCTCGGCCGTTGGTTCTCAAAGTCAATAAGGAAGAGGGGGCAAGGATGCCGATACGACTATTTATGCCTCGTCCTTTCCCCTATGAATGAAATAAAGTTGTATCGTGGAGATATGGGGAATCTTCACCAATAAAGGAGGATATCTCCAATATAGCCGGCATCGGGGGCATGACCAGAAGTGGAAAGATCTACTCTCCCAAGGAGTTGCAAGAGGATGCCCCCAAGAATAAAGGGAAAAATAAATTGACCGAAGAAAGAGAAAACAAGGAATCCAAGGAGGAGACCGACGAATTACTCAATTTCATAAGGTAAAGCGAGTATTCCATTATCGACCAGCTCAATCACACACCTGCGAAGATAACTCTGTTATCTCTAATGATGAGCTCGGAACTGCATCGAAACGCCCTGATGAAGGTCTTGAGCGAAGCACATGTACCTCACAATATATCCCAAGAAAAAGTTCAGAGGATCGTCGGTCACATTACGGCAAGCGATCACCTCACCTTCACAGATGAAGAACTCCCCCTAGAGGGGTCGAGCCATAACAAACCCTTGCACATTTCTATCAAGTACAAGGAGTACCTCATCGCTAAAGTTCTTGTGGATAACGGGTCATCCTTGAACGTGATGCCCAAGTGCACACTCGACAAGTTGACTATTCAAGGAACCCTCTTGCGCCCAAGCAGCACAATCGTTCGAGCCTTCGATGGATCCAAATGAGAAGTAGTGGGAGAAGTCAATATGCCAATCCAAGTCGGACCCACTTTCTTCAACGTTAATTTTCACGTAATGGATATTACTCCAGCGTACAGTTGTCTCCTTGGCAGACCTTGGATTCACGATGCTAAGGCAGTACCTTCAATGTTGCACCAAAAAATCAAGTTTACAATAGATGACAAACTGGTCACGGTCCAAGCAGAAGACGATATCCTGATCAGTGGACCGTCTACCCAACCTTATGTGGATGCGGTTGAAGAGGCCCTTGAAACATCTTTTCAAGCACTCGAAATTTCCAATTTAGAGAGACTTCCCAATAACACGAAGGTAGCCCGCATGATGATGAAGCATGGTTACCATCCTGGCCAAGGATTGGGGGAAAATTCCCAAGGGATGAGGGAACCCCCAGAATTCAAACATAACCCTTTTAAGTTTGGCCTAGGATATGACCCTACGAAGGGTCGAGCAGAAAGAAGAAAAGGGAAGTCTCCCCTCCGCGCCCTCAAGCAGATGTTCTGAAGTAGAGGGATGCAAGCGTCGCGAGCAACTCTAGTCATTAGGAGTTCTTTTTCTTTCCTTAAGGGATGTTGAAAGAGATGAAGATCTTATTGATTTACTTTGACAAAGATCTTGTTGATTTGATGAAGACAAAATGAAGTCAAAGGCTGTTTTGCTACAGTCAAAATTCACTTAGATAAAAGGGTAGTAGGATTAGTGAGTCTGCATCTCTGCTTAGGTATAATCATTTTTATCTCTCTGCTGCATGAGGTTTCTTCATTTAAAAAGTTTTTTCAAAATGCCTCTAAAAAGAGATTAAACGGTTAAAAACAAAGTATTTTGTTAAAAGGTTTTTAATTAACAATTTTAACTAATAGTTTACAAGCTTTATCAACTAAAATGTTCTTAACACTTTTGCAACAAGTTTTTAACTGATATGTTTTCAAAATAATCGATTGTTTTCATTAAAGGAAGTTTTGAAAACCTTTTGTCTGTATTTTAACTGATATAGTTTCGAAATAACCGATTAAAATAACTTAAAATGGTCAGGGAAGTGTTCTGAAAGTATTTTAATTGATATAACTTCGAAATAATCGATTAAAACCACTTGGAGTATGTGTTGATCGATCAGAATGAGCATATGACCGATCAGAATGGGCATATGATCGATCATAATAAGTTTTTTATCGATCAGAATAATTTTAATCGATTAAACTGCGATTTAATCGATTAAAACAACTTAAGAGAATTTTTGCTAAGCGTTTTAATCGATTAAAACAGGTTGTTATCAGTTAAAATCACTTAGAAAAGTTTATAAGAATGTTTTACAGCATTTTAATCGATTGAAAGACGAAACAATCGATTAAAACAGTTTGGAAGATTTTTTACAAAGAGTTTTAATTTATATAAATGTTGTCGTATCAGTTAAAACAAATCTGGAAAATAATCAAGAACGTTTTAATGAATTAAAAGAAGTTTTAACAGATTAAAACAAGACTTTTAACAGATTAAAAGATTATTTTAACAGATTAATTAAACCAGCAGTTTTGAAAATCTTCTATAAAAACAGAGTTGCTTGAACCTTTTAATATACATCTTTTTGCAATCAATCAAGCAATCAAAAGTGCTACTTTCAAGAGAGATTCACGCTAGTTTTTGTGAAGTTCATAAGAGTTCTTTCTTAAGGCAAAATTGCATTCTTTTTAAGAAGAAACACATACTGCATAGCTGCATAAATCTGGTTTGAGCATTCTAAGTTTCTTCTATTTGTTTCTCTACTTTCTTTACTGTATTGTGGGTGCCTGGAATTGTGGGCACTGGTTTCTGTAGCTGGAATTTGGCTGCAGGGTTAGTCAAGAACTGGAATTTGGTTCTTGGTGAAGGTTTAGGTGCAGGAACTGGAATTGTGGTTCTTGTGGTAGATTGAGTGTGAGATTAAAGTTGTAATCTGTAAAACGTTCAATCTAGTGGAACCCTGTTGGAATTTGGCTGGAGACTGGACGTAGCCCTGGATTGGGTGAACCAGTATAAACCTTGGTTGTATCTTTCTAAACCTTTCTCTCTTTAAATTTTGTCACTGCATTTAGTTTTTTGATTGCTTGTTCTGTGATTCCAGAACTGGTCTGAAATCTTAATCTTTGAAATAGATAATCTGTAATTTGCGAAAATCTTTCAAAGATCAATTCACCCCCCTCTTGATCTCAGCCTACATTTCTAACATATGTAAACCCAATGAGTGTTAGAGATGCCCCCCTCTTGGGCACATATTCCCTTACTAATTAATAAAGAATACATTTCTTACTGTTCGTTTCTCTTCTTGCTACTTCATGTCTAGACCTCATAATAACCTTGTTTAAACAAATAAAGAAAAAAGAAGAATAAAGGTGCGTCCAAATAATCAAAATGTACCATTGCCATAATAACCAAGCTGATGTATTAGAAGCACAAAATAAGGTTTTACCTCATCATAAATAAAGTCGTGTTTCGCCAATATTGTGTATGTCGCCGCCGTCCGTTCCGACGTCTGGGGACATCTCGAACGTTTATGCGAGCAGTCGCAAAAAGATGGTTTAAATTCACATTTTATTTTAAAATGTGATCATTGCTCCCGAGGTGCTCAACAACTGAACTATCCTCTAATAAAAGGAAGGTTTTTGTAAAAGGGTTCTTATGGAGTCGTCACCAATGTTTTGACCACAAACATTGGAAAAGGATAAAAAGGCATTGATTTTAAGAAAAACCAAACTTGGCCATTATAACTAGAGTTGGGTAAGGGAGTTAGTTACGCGTGGGGAAGGTGTTAGCACCCCCATGACGCCCCTTTCAGGTTCCCTATGATGGATTAATACGTAAAGTAAAAATTAAGAGAAATTACGCTATTACCCTATTTTATTATACAATATTAAAAAATGGCTATCTACATGATTATATTTTCTATTGCATACATAAAGCAGTAAATAAAGCAATAAAAGAGAAGAGAAGTGAAAAGAACCTCCGTAGCAAGTTTTTTATTATAACTCTTCAACTGTGAGGATGCGTTTTGGCAATCCCCCGCACTACAAGGACTCTCCTCCCCGAATACAGGACCGACTCTACTAAAATTCTAAGAAGAATCAAATGCCGGAAAAAACTTCCTTAACCGATTGTTACCTTATAGGCAATCGGAGAGATCATTCGAAAGAGGGAGAGAAGAGAAGAGTGAGGTGTGTCCAAAAACGCTCAAATGAGCTCCTATTTATAGTTTTTCAGCCTGGCAGCTCGGGACGGCCGTCTAGGGTGCAAAAAATAGGGACCGCCGTCTGCAGATGTTGGGACGACCGTCTGGGATCTGGGACAACCGTCCCAAGTGTCAAAATTGAGTGAGACGGCCGTCTGGCATGTGGGATGGTCGTCTAGCCTGACTGGGACGGTTGTCCTGGATTCTGGGACGACTATCTCGAGTGTTTTGGCCAAATTTTGTGTTCTGGAACTCCCGGGAAGCTTTCCTTTCCTCAGACGGAAGCCGATTGATGCCGATAGACGTCCACCGAAGCTTCATCTTCAGATAGAAAGTCTTCTGGTCTTTTATTGAGAGGCCGGGCAAAATTAGGGGATTACAGCTGCCCCCCCTTCACCTGCCTAACTAATTGTTGGCCTGATGTGCCCACAAAGTTAGTTGGTAGGTGAAGGAGTTAACCCTTTTTGCCCGGTCATCCTTCGGATGCTCCTTTGCTGAAGTTTGTTGATCCTCTAGATGATAAATGTTTTTGATAGGTACCAACCCCTATCTAGTTTGAACTTTCTTCTATAAGGCTCTGGTGAGTACTTATCCTCACCAGGTACGAGTCCGTATTTTGATAAACTCTTGTGGGTACTTACCCCCACCAGATATGAATCTCTTTTTGCTAGATTCTGATGAGTACCTATCCTCACCCGGTACGAACCCTGCTTTGCAAGGCTCTTGTGGGTACCTACCCCCACCTGGTATGAATCTACATTTTGATAGATTATGATGAGTACCTACCCTCACCTGGTACGAACCTCGTTTCTACAAGGCTCTTGTGGGTACCTACCCCCACCTGGTATGAATCTGCTGAAGCACTTGTTGGATTTGATGAAGACATATAGAGTTTATAGACTTTATTTTGTGGGTGTGTAGGTAAATTGGTTATAGGTTTAGAATTTAATCTCTTGATAGTTCAATAGATCTTGTGATAAGTGCCTTTAAAATGATGCATCTCATTGAACTTATTTTACTGCATGGAAAACCAACCTTTAAACATTAAAAGAACAAACTGAGTTTTTTAATTTGTTAAAAAGAAGTTTTAATCTGTTAAAATTACTTAACATAGAAAATGTTCATATATAGTCAAAATTTTAATCGATTGAATCGCAGAATCAACAGGTTAAAATGTTCTTAATAATTTTTCCATATTAATGGTTTCGCAAAATTAATCTATTGAAATCAAGTTCAATCTGTTGAAACAGAGAGATGTTATTTTTCACTTTGAAGTATCTCAGAATTTCAATCTATTGAAATGAGTTTTAATCTGTTGAAACAGAGAGATCATTTTTTGTATACTAAGGTATCATAGGATTTCAATCTGTTGAAATATCTTTTAATCGATTGAAACAAAGAGCTACCATTTTTTTCTAAACTATTTTAATCCATTGAAAACTCGAATTAATCGATTGAATGAGTTTTTAAATGAAATCAATCGATTGAAATGTCATTTTAATTGATTGAAAAGCATTCTGATCGATCACAACTCAATTCTGATCGATCATATCTGATTTTGATCGGTCATAATGTCATTTTGATCGGTCATCTGCTACTTCAAGTCAGTTTTCATCGGTTGAATCTATCAGGTTCTCTGTTTTACTCTATAAATACAGTTTTGATTTCTCTTTTGAATACACAATTTGGAAAACAATTGAAAGCAATCTTAGAGCTCTCATATACGTGCCTTTCTCTGTGCATTCATACATTTTTCATATCATAAGGTGTTTTGATCAAGATTGTTGAAAGTTCATCAAGAGAGAAAGTTCTGTGTTAGCAAAATTGTTTCTGGACTCCTATACTGTTAAAGTTGTAGTCCAGGTTTATTCTTTTCATACACTTGTACAAAGTTTAATTGTGTAGATTGGGTTTGAATCTGCACTGGTTACAATAACTGGGTTTGGTTACTGGGTGGTTAATTCAAGAGTCTATCTTGTGGTGTTGTAAGATAGTTCTTAGGGTAGATTGGTGTATATCTACTGGTTTGTATTTTCACTTGGAATTAGTGAACTTGGCAGATTTGTCAAGAACTAGATGTAGCTCTGGGAAAGAGTGAACCAGTATAAACTTTTGTGTTGAATTTATGCTTTCATCTCTTTACAATTCTTGCTTATATTCTTGCTTTGTTTAAAACCAAATCTGCCTAACAAAAGATTGAAAAAGATTAATCATTCTTCTGAAGGAAAGTGTGTTTTTCGAAAAAAGTTTCATAAAGTTCAATTCACCCCCCTCTTGAACTCAACCATTAATTCTTACAATTGGTACCAGAGCTGGTTCTTGTAAGTTACTCAAGAATTCGGTCCAAGAAAGATTTAAATGGCTGAGGGAAAAATGATTTTTTCGGAAGGAGCCTCAATCAATAGGCCTCCTCTATTTGCTGGTGTGAATTATTCTTTCTGGAAGGTTAGAATGAAAATCTTTATTGAATCTCTTGATAGGGGTATTTGGGATACAATTGTTAATGGGCCTTTCAAACCAACTCATACAGTAGATGGTAAAATTGTTGAAAAAGACTGGGCTGAATTAACTGATGCAGAAAATAGGAAAGTTCAATATGATTATACTGCTAAGAACATTATTACCTCTACTTTAAATCTTGATGAGTTTTTCAGGGTGTCTCAATGTGCCTCTGCCAAAGAAATGTGGGAGATTCTAGAGGTCACTCATGAGGGTACCTCTAACGTGAAAAGGGCAAGAAAGCATGAATTAATTAGAGACTATGAATTGTTCAAAATGCAGCAAGGTGAAACCATTGCAGATGTGCAAAAAAGATTCACGCATATAGTCAATCATCTAATTGGATTAGGCAAGACATTTGACAAGGAAGAGTTAAACATCAAGATCCTAAAATGTCTGGACAGAACTTGGCAACCAAAGGTGACAGCTATATCAGAATCAAGAGACTTTGAAAGTGATCCTAGCAAAGATCTCATTGATTTGATGAAGTCAAAGATAAAGTCAAGGGTCAACTCTGCAGCAGTCAAACAAGTCACTCAGAACAAAGGAGCTGAAGACTTAGTGTGTCTAAACAGAAAGCTTAGGTAAAACCACTTTACCTTTTCC